>CATIWK010336020.1:0-11145 GCA_949634005.1 Mallotus japonicus
TATACAATCACTTCAAAATCAAGAAGAACAACTACCCATTTCAAGACTCGTCTCAATTTCCATAAAAATCTAACCTTTTATTCTTCTGCATCAAGAAAAGCCAAGTTTTTCACCTGTACACTTAGCAGTAGTAATATACACAACAGTGCCCAAGAACATGAAGCGGTTGCAGCAGAAACATTTGTTCCCACTTCTCCTCTTTATTATGTTAATGCCCCTCCTCATATGGGTAGCGCTTACAGCACCATTGCCGCTGATGCAATTGCTCGATTTCAGGTTATTGTGTTAAAATTTTTTTAGCTTTATTGCCTTAGTTAGTTTGACAGGTATGAATTAATTGAAAAGATTATTGGTTAGATTGTTCTTGATATAAAGAACTGTGAATTAAGTTGATTTTTGTTTAAAGTTTAGACTTTGGTAGTTGAATATGAATGATATGGACACCCAATTTCTCTGCATTTTTTATCTTGGTTAGATTGGTTGGTTACATAGGTATGAATAAATTGTAGTAGTTGTCTTTTAGATTGTTCCTGATATCAAGAAGTGTGAATTGAATTTGTTTTATTTTTTGTCACTGGAACTTTTTTTTTTGTCTTTTCTTTGTTTTTTGAACAACTGTTCTTTTCTTTGTGGGTCTAATGGAATGTAGATACTGTCGGGTAGTTTCTGTTGTTCTGCACTCAAGAAGTGGCTGAGTCTTGCTTGTTATCTAATTGGCAGAGGCTTTTAGGAAAAAAGGTTATATTTGTCACTGGCACAGATGAGCATGAAGAGAAGATTGCTGCTGCAGCGGCTGCTCGTGGCTTTAGCCCAAGTGAGCATTGTGATATCATATCTCAAGCTTACAAGACACTTTGGGAAGATGTGAATTTTCTTCTCTACCTGAAAGTTTTACTCTCTCGGCTAACTGTTTGATTGTTATAATTATTCTGATTGCTGTATTTTGTTTGATTATTTCTGGTTGAAAGTTGGAAATTTCGTATGACAAATTCATTCGAACAACTGATCCCAAGCATGAAGCAATTGTCAAGGAATTTTATTCTAGGGTTCTTGCCAATGGAGACATTTACCGTGCTGACTATGATGGACTCTACTGTGTCATCTGTGAGGAGTATAAGGTTATGCCTTGGATTTTGATATATTTCATAGTTCATAAATCATCTTTGAGCTTGTATTTAATAAGATTGAGAGAGCAATGAAGTGAGTGATAATGCTCTGGCATTTTTGCTCCTATGGCAGTCAACGAAAATTAATCATGTTAACATACTAAGGTTTCTTGTTTTGCATTCTTCTGAAATTTCAAATTATGCATTGTGGAGTACCCTTTTTATGTGTGCCTAATTCCCTTGCACATACTCATACTCAGTATTATTTGCTAATGGGCTTTCTTTTATTCCACAGGATGAGAATGAACTACTTGAGAATAACTGTTGCCCCTTGCACCTAAATCCTTGTATTCGGCGGAAGGAGGATAATTATTTCTTTGCCTTGTCAAAATACCAAAAACTAATAGAAGAAACTTTGGCAGAGAACCCAAACTTTGTGCAGCCCTCATTCCGATTGAATGAGGTTAAAAAATGATCAATTTTCTTCTTTTCTTTTCTTGTAGCAAAATTGTAGGTTTAGTTTGTATCTTTTGTTATTTTCTTAACTTTTATCTTATATGCTTATGAATCTGTTCCTTACTTGCATTGAACATAATCCTGTTCACCTGAGATTCCTGATTGCCAAGTTAGAACTTATAGGTTACTGTTACTTGCGTATTCAATACGGATGTGTATTTTTGTTGATATAAATAACAGAGCGTGGAATGGAAAATCTAACATTATTGTAGTTAATTTACAATAAAGGCTATCCTATGAGTTATCTGGTCTGATTGGTGAAATTTCCTGTGCATATACTTTGGGGTTTTCCAATTTTTGTCAATGTAAAGCAATGGTGGATTGTTGCTGCAGTTCTTAAATGCTTCATGGTAGAAGCAAGGTGAATAATCAAACTGTAGTCAAAACTTGAGCTGAAACTTCTGAAAGTTGTAGTTCAATCTCTGGTGCTAATTTTAGATTCATAGAATGGCTTAGTGAAGTCTCTTTATTTAGGGAGCATTTGTAATGGTTGTTGATAATGAAGAGCTTATTTTGAAGTATAAGTCTGGTATTTTGTCAAATATGTGGCAAAGGATATATTTATCCGTCCTTCTAGGTTTAAATGTAATAGATCAAAACTTTTGAATTTAAGTTCAAGATATGAGTAATTTTAAACAGTAGGAAAATGCGATGGAAGATTGTTAACCATTTTGTCTTTACGCTTTTAATTGATTGGCATTAATCAGAGATGCAGCATGCTTGCAAAATTGTCTTGGGATGCCTTGATTCTGTTGTTGTTTGCTATTTGTACACCTGATCATACTACCCACTGGATTCTGTTAGTTTCTTTGGACCCTGATATCATTCTTCTTTGCTTTTTTTTTTTGGTTGCATTCTCCCATTATTTTTGAATCTACTGGAGTCTCATTCTTTCAAGTACTCAGCTTTTTAATCCCCATTATCTTTACCGTTTAGTGTTTCTGCATGGATTTTTTCTGTCCAAAGTGGTTGCACTTACCATCTCTTTTCTACTATGAGTTCTTTTAGGTGCAAAGCTGGATCAAAAGTGGCTTGAAAGATTTTTCTATTTCTCGAGGATCAGTGGATTGGGGTATTCCAGTTCCTAATGACAATAAGCAGACTATATATGTCTGGTTTGATGCTTTACTGGGGTATTATTCGTTACTCGTATAGATCAGAACCACATTATTTCCTTAGCCTGTGACTCTCTAATCAATAGATTTGTTTAAAGCTTCTTCCTTATCACTGACTCACTGCTAGCATAGAAGAAAGTATAGATCACTGACACTTTTTCCTTGTTTATTAGTTGACTAATTTTTGGCTTTTCTTGAGCCGTTATGTATCAGCTCTATCAGTGAACGAGCAGCCTAATTTACAAAATGCTGTTTCTTCTAGCTGGCCTGCTTCACTGCACTTGTTTGGCAAGGTTTTACCAATTTTTGCCTCTTAGAGCTAACAGAAATTTTACATCGTGTTTATTTTATTTTTCTATCCAATCCATGTCCAATTTCTGTTGTCTATATTCTATAATGCTGCCTTTCTAAACGTGTTTCTTTAGAAATTTTAATATTGTTTGCAGTCTGCATGACATGATATTAGGATTTGGCATAGTTATTAAAGGCACAAGGCGCGCCTTTTCAAAGTGAGGCGCAAAAAAAAAAAAAAAATTACTACATTAATTTAATTTAATTTACATTACTACATTTAGTTTAATTTACATCACAACATTAATGTTGAAACAGATTACTACATTTAATTTAAATGTCCACTTCTTCATGAATTAATTTAATTTACATTCTAAAATTTAAGATGTTAAAACAAATTACTATAGTTCAAAAAAAAAAAAAAACAGATTACTACATTCTAAAATTTAAGATGTTGAAACAGAAAAAACAAAAAGAGTTGTATAACTAGAAAAAAAAAGAGTGGGAAATTAATTTAATTTACATTAAAAAAAAGAAAAAAATTCTGCATGGAGATGTTTAGATGAGAATAGAAAAGAAAGTTTGAAAGTGAGGGAGAAAGAGATAAAAAGAAAAGAGAAGGAGTTGTGCCCCTTAGAGGGAGATCAAGCCGAGAGAGCTGCTGTCCAACTTCTTCTTCTTCTTTTTTTTTTTTTTTCCTGATGAATCATTAAAGCTGCTGTCCCAAATTCTTCTTTTCTTCCCTTCTAAAAACCCTAATTTTAACTAACAAGGATAATAAAATAAATTAGGCCCAGGTACAGCCCAACTCAAAAATAGACATTTTAACAGCAATTTCACTAAGACGAGCCTTTGGTGCGCCTTGCGCCTTGCCCAAGGCGCACGCCTAGGCCCTAAGGCACTCGCCTAAGTGAAGTGCCTCGCCTTGGAGGCTCTGAGGCGCCTAGGCCTGCGCCTTGCGCCTCAAGCGCGCCCTTGGGCTGTTATTTTTTTTACTTTAGACCCAGATTGAATCATACATATCTCTAAATGGAATTTCATATTTGATTGACCTGTGCTTAATTTGATTTACATTCTTTGTGAAATCTTTCAAAAAAACTTTTGATCTATTTTTGACTGTGGAGAAAGGGGTGTAAAAACATGGTATCAATTAGCAATTATGCTAAATTAGTAGTATTTGGCTTTTCAAATGTTCTTCCTGTTTTCCTTCTTGATAACGTTTTTCATTGATTCTGTCATTTTTGTGCAGGACATTTTACGTTTTCATGCAGTTTATTGGCCAGCTATGCTAATGTCTGCGGGTATGGGCCTCCCTAAGATGGTGTTTGGGCATGGATTTTTGACAAAGGTATTCTTAGCATTAACCCCAATATATCACTTTATTCCTTTAAACTATTTATAGTCTAGGTCTCCCTAGGTACATTATCTAGTGTAATGGTAAGAATTTAGGACTGGCAATCAAGAAGTTGCTGGTTTACATTCTATACCTCTTGTTCTTTCTTTTTGGATAATCTGAAGGCCTAATAGGCTTCAGATCACAAGTTTCCCATTGAAGTTCATGCTTTTTGGTGGTATTTAAAGAAACAGCCTCCAAGTTTGAATTTGCAGGATCGAACCATTTGGTTGCCTCCTTGTTTCAGAAATATACAGTTTAGTCTTTATGCTATCATTTGTACAAAAGTTGAAAATTTGATGGACAAAGTGTTCTATAACATCCAAATTTAGGAACTTAATGTCAGGGACCTTTTATAATTAGAGATTAAAGTCTATATATATTTTGATAGTCACTATTTCAAATTTAGTGAAAATTATGTTAGGATTTTATATTTTACATAAAGGCTAAAGTGTTGTAATTGTGGCAACCTTCCAGAAGTAGAGTTCATGTTTTTGAAGTGGTAAAGATCTAACATGTTAACTATGTCAACTATCAATGAAATCTTATCAGTTCTTTTTGTGGAAAAAGTAGCAGACGGGCTGTTGGACCATTTCATATTCATTATTTTAGTTTCTTTGTGGAATTTATGTTTAGTTGTCTTATTCATTCCTTTCTTTTGTATTTGGAGTTGCCTTCAACATCATATATATGTACTTTGCGTGCAACACAAAATGATTTCGTTGGTTTGATTGACAGTATTGTAGTGTGATGTAAGCTTTTAATTTTTTCTTACACCTAATTTTATTTCCTGCAGCAATGCTTTTTTATTTTGAAATGTTAGGATGGCCTGAAGATGGGACAGTCATTAGGGAATACACTTGAACCAAATGAGTTGGTTCAGAAATTTGGATCCGATGCAGTCAGGTACTTCTTCCTTAGAGAGATGGAGTTCGGCAATGATGGGAACTACTCAGAGGACCGCTTTGTTAACATTGTCAATGCACATCTTGCCAATACCATAGGTATTCTAACTGTTGCAATTTTAGCGTTAGTGGAGCATGCATCTAGGGTGTATATTTGTGGTTCTGATTGCACAAAATATTAAGATAACATGGATTTTACTCATCCATTGCAGGAAACCTTCTTAACCATACTCTTGGTCTTCTTAAAAAGAATTGTCAATCAACTTTGGCGGTTGATTCATCTGTTGCAGCTGAGGGAAATAAATTCCAAAACACGGTTGAGAAGTTGGTAAGTATTTGCTATATGAGTGTAATCCACATATTTCATTTACACTTGATGTGTCTGATTAGCATATACATTAGAATTTAAGTACTGAGTGTCTAGAATCATACTGGCTAGTTGAAAAATTTATCCACTGTCTTTCCAAATATTTCAGATCACCAACATGGGAATGTGTTTTGTTCATTTGGTTCCTGTACCTGTCATAACCATTGGCTAATTGTCTAATTCTGTTTTAGTGCTTGCAATTGTAAATCTTGTGGCACCATGAGATCTGCTCAGAATTGTTGCGGACTTCTAAATTTCTCCCCATTTAGCTCATTCCAGCAGGATTAGTTCTCTGTCTGTTGCTTGTATCCCTGGTAGCTTTATCCATCCATGTGCTGATGTCATCCAAATGTTCAATATACTTTCTTGTAGGTTGAAAAAGCTCGGATTCATTATGAAAATCTTGCGCTATCATTGGCTTGTGTGTCTGTTCTAGAAATTGGTAATGCTGGGAATGCCTACATGGATGAGCGTTCCCCGTGGTCTCTTTTTAAGCAAGGGGGTGCTGCTTCTGAAGCTGCTGCAAAGGTTTCGCCCATGTCCTTTTGTTTCTTGAATAATGTCAAAATTTGAGTCTCATAGTTAGCAAGAAAATTGGAGACGTAATTTCTGAAACAGGGAAACATTTGTCTTGAATCTTTGAAGCTTCTAATAAGTAATACTCATAGCTTGTACCGAGACAAGGAGTAAACCAATTATTACCAATTGTTGTTACATAGAATAACGTGCTCCATCAGAATGGTATGCATAGTCGGACATTGGACTTAATTGACCTAGCAATAGATGTCACTGAAGTGCTGATTTCATTTTTGTGCATGCTAAGCAGGATCTTGTGATTATACTGGAAGCAATGAGGATTATAGCAATTGCTTTATCTCCTGTTTCACCTAGCTTATGTTGGAGAATTTATGCACAGCTTAGCTACTCAAAGGAACACTTCAATGCAGTGACTTGGGTTGGTCTCTATCTCTTTATATGATTTGCTTGCATGTATACATGGAAACACTGTTATTATCTGTTTGATTAATTTACAAGATTTTGCACTGTAGAGTGGGACAAAGTGGGGTGGCCTTAAGGGTGGTCAGGTTATGGCTCAGCCTAAACCAGTCTTTGCAAGGATTTAGAACAAAACTGAAACGGAAACAGAAAATGGTGAAGCATCTGCCAAGAAGATTGTGAAAAGCAAGGATAAATAACCTCAAGCCAAAGTTGTTGCAGAAGCTTAGAGATACCGTTTAGAAACCTAGCTTGTTCCTTTCATAATCTTTTCCTTTTTAACCCTTTTCGCTTGTAATAGAAATTTTTGTCACCCCCCTCACTGATAGCATAGCCAAGTGAAATTTATCTGCATGGATAGAAATTCAGATGAATAAACAACTTTATTATTCCAGCATTTGCTATTACTATTAAAATAGAGCAGGGAACAAAACTAATACATAATCTCTATTCTATAACCTTGTCTCACTTCACTTCTTTACAAACAACAGTTACGTAATATATCTTTCCTTCCCTTACCTTTACTCACCTTTTTCCATCCTTACCCTTCCTTACCTTTCCTTAATGAACCACCACCTCACCCCATCCAAAGAGAGTGTTAGGTTCCCATCCTAATAGCTCCTTTGCTTTTGTAAAGTAAGGTTTCCTTTGACGAGGATCATATTTTTATTTTATTTTGCATGTGAAAAGGGTGTTATTCATTTTTCCTCCCCTTTCTTTATGTGTTTATTTTATTTCTTTATTTTTATTGCTTGCATGATTAAAAAGGTTGTAATCCCTTTCTCCCCCCTCCATGTCTTATGCATGCGCATTTTATTTTATTTATTTATATTGTTGATTGAATTGTGGATGCATGATGTGATGGATATTGGATCTAATTGCATGAAATTGAAATTAATTGCGAATTTGGACTTAATTGTAAACTTGATAATTGTTTGAAGGAAATTGCAATTCACATGTAATAATGAAATAATTAAATAATTAAGAGTAATAAGACACAAAATGCAAATGGAGGTCAACTATAAGGTTGGGTAGGCTTCCAAAAGCTTATATCAACTTTCCGAATTCAGTTTGTGAAGACAGCTTATGGGGGAACCTCTGTGAAATTCAGTTGTTGAAAAAGTTTTTCCGGGTTTCATTTGGGTGATGACTCCATCTCCGACTTGGACTATAAGCCCCTGTTGTATTTCCTAGTGGGCCCTGAACCTACACAGTGTTGTGGTTACCGAAAATTAGGGCACGCAATATGGCTTAATTAACTAAAAAATTTTGAATTTTATAAGTTTTAGCAATTTTAACATGTTATTTCAACTTTTACGTAAAAAATCTTGAACTTCACCATTTTTCCAATTTTAAAATGTTCTTTTAAACTTTGTAAATTTTATATTTTTTAATAATTTTAATATATTCTTTTAAAAAAATTGTTAAAACTTGTAAAGTTTAGAATTTTTTAGGTAATTATGTAAATATTAAATTATATTTGTTCAATCAATATTTTAACATCTTATAAAATATTACGATGTCTAATATTAATATGACACCAAACTTCTTTTAATTTTAAAAAAAAAAGAATTTAATGAGTTAATAAAAATTTTCTTCTTAAAATATATTATTATAAAATGAAAAAAAACGTTATTTCAATTTGTTATAATTTATAATTACTTATACTCAAATGAATTTTTTAATTAAAAATGTGTCAAAATTATTAAAACATGTAAAGTTTACAATTTTAAAATAAAAAAAGATATTTCAGTGCAATTTCAAGATTATGACAAACTAAAATACTTTTTTATTTTATTTTAGGCTTAAGAATTTTGCTAACTCATTAAATTATTATTTTTAATTTAAAGGTCTTTAGTGCTATGTCGATATTAAACAATTGCAATATTTTATCAAATGTTAAAATATCGATTAAACAAATATAGTTTGATATTAAAATATAATTCTTTTTTTAATAAATTTTAAAATATATTAAAATTGTTAAAAGGTGTAAAGTTTATGATTTTTTTATTATTTTAGAAGAATGTATTGAAATAGTTAAAACATGTAAAGTTTAAATTTTTTTTGAGTAAAAATTAAAATATACGCAAAAATTATTAAAACTTATAAAATTTAGAAATTTTTAAATAATCAGGCCTATAAACATTGACCAATTTTAATTATAAATAGATACATATATAAATATTATAGTAAAAATTTTAATTATAACAATCTATTTATATATATAAAGTTGAAACAAAATTTCACTGTTCATCTACAGTTATTGCTTTGCCATCATATTTCGCGTTATTTGCAAACTTGCCACCGTTTATCCTCTACATTTGCACCCTTCAATTTCGGATTAATCACAGGAGTACCATTGTATTTTGTGTTTCTGTGGCAGTTGGAGTGGTTCTTTATGGAAACAACGCCGTTTCACTTATTTCTGTTTTTGTCCCTCGCAAGCTAAGAAAACACGTTGTCCTGCTTGGTCTCTGGAGAATACCGCATGCTTTTCCCTTTCACGCAAACATGTATCCAAATACCAACTGATTCATTTGTGTTAAAACTGGCCACTAACATTGAATGGTATAATTATGATCGGAAATTTTTAGAAAAAAAAAAAAAGAAATGGACCAACCGCACTTTTAATAAGCTAAACAGCTTAGAATTGTTAAATTATTTTTAACTCCTTTGTACCATTAAGAAACATTAACCTTAGTAACTCTGTAGTTTTTTTTATTTAAAGACACATCAGATGAAAAAAAAAAAACTTCAATAATACATTCCACACTTTAAATGGACTTTTCCATGAATAAATATCAACTTAAAAAAAAAACTATACCACTTCTTATTTATACAGTTTACACTTTTTATTAATTAAAAGTACAAAAATCTATGAGAATTTATTTCTGCAAAAAAAAAAAAAAGGAAAAAAACATGGATACTAACTCCTGTTAATGAATTCATTTTATGAATTCCTATTAATTTTGTATTTTTCATATGTTATTTAGCAATTACTTTTTTCTCTAAAAAAATATGCCTACTGTTCTGCTCCTGGCAAGTTTAAAAAAAATTCATTATTTTTAAAAATAAAACATTCAAGATGCAATGAATTTCGTTTATTTTATTATATTTATTAGTTAAATGTATGCATTGTTGTTTTAAGTTTACAAATTAATTTTTAACGTTTTTTATTACTAAAATTTCATGACTTTATTTAAATATTTTCCACTTTTCTGTTTGTTTATTTTTTTTATATATTTTTTTTTAAAAAAACACGACCTACTAAATTATGTAATTTTTATTTTACATTTATTTTATTTTTTTCAGGTTATCCTTTTATCCACGCACTGCGACAGTTACATTTCGCTCCCGACACTCTTCTATTTTATTTTTTCATCAGAGGCATTTCTTTTTTTTTTCTATCTATTTTTCTTTCAAATATTTGTTTGTTATTTTTTTCTTTTGCTGTTTTAGTTGATTTTATTGATTGTCTAAAAAAATATTTAGAAATTTTACCGTGCTTTTTAATTTGTGCAATTATTTTCCTTTGGAGAGACTGACCAATTTTTAAGATAATGTACCTCTACTTTCATAATTATGATATATACACATATATTTATTTTTACAGATTTCTCTTTAATCCGGATACTATTTCTTTTTCATTTTGATACTGACACTTTTCGATCCAGCTTCACCGACAGATATGTTTTTTTTCCACGACTTATGTTTTACATTCAAATATATATGTTCTTATTATTTGTGCATAAATATATATATTTCATATTAATTTTCACTATTTTGTTACATCTCCCGTAGTCCATTTATGGATTCGTCCAATGGTTCATTCATTGGAGAAGAAACACTTTTTGATCTAGCTTCACCGTCAGGTATGTTTTTTTTTTCCACGACTTATATTTTACATTCAAATATGTTCTTATTATTTGTGCATAAATATATGTATTTCATATTATTTTTCGCTATTTTGTTACATCTCCTGTAGTCCATTTATGGATTCGTCCAATGGTTCATTCATCAGAGAAGAACAACTTTTTAGCGTTGACATTCGCTATTTAAATACTATCAAACGTAAACTAAACATTTTAAGCAGATGTTATTAAAAAAAAAAACAAAATATGATAAATTCAAAAAAAAAAATTGTTAACTGCGAATAAATGTTTTCCAATGGCATTGTTCAACGTTCAAATTGCATTCATAATACAGACACTGAAAATGATTCCTCCCGAGTTGACGTCAATATCACATGTAAACAAATGATTTTGTCCATTATAATTTTTATATTTACAAATTTTAAAGATTTCATTTAATTTTTATATGAAATACTATTGTATCATATTGCTCTGGACAAACCTCAATTACTAGGGTAAAAGCAAAAAGGAGTCGTTCAGCCACTTTTTCTTTGACTAATCATTTGGCTGACATGCATATACCGTCTCATACTAACTATGTGTTT
>CATIWK010336073.1:0-13606 GCA_949634005.1 Mallotus japonicus
CCCATATAACCAAAATTAGACCCCCAAAAACATTATGCTCCCTATATAACAAAAATTAGACCCCAAAAAAATTAGGCCCCCATATAACAAAAATTAGGCCCCAAAAAAATTGGACCCTCATATAACAAAAATTAGGTCCTCATATAACAAAAGTTACCCAAAAAAATTAGGCTTCCCATAACAAGAATTAGACCTCCAAATAACAAAAATTAGGCCCCAAAAAATGTTAATAAAAAAATTTATTTTATAAAATAGAATGATATTTTTTTTTTGCCTCAGACTCCAAATTTACTTGATCCGGCCATGGCCATTGGGAATTGAAATTATGGCAAGAAATTTGAGGGGAGTAGATAATAAGTATTTATGGATGCATGCAGTGGAGAATTTACAATAATCAGTGTTGAGTTCAGAAAACAAGGAAATATTCAAAAGATTGAGTCGGGGCTATGAGAAGTTGAATGATACAGCATTGCAAAACTGCTTCTTAAGTTTTATATCAATAGAAGATGCACAAAAATAGGAGTTTATTAATCATTTGATAACTGTGGAACTAATCAAAGGGAATACTGGAGAGATACGACCGTGATCAGAGGGCCATAGTATGATTAGTAGACTTGAAGAGTTATGCTTAATATCTTTTGATGGTATGTTAAAGATGCATAGGTTGATTAGGCATATGGGTAGACGGATATTTCAACGAGATTTTAATTATGTTATGGATTAGCTGTAGTTATAGTGTTTGATTGTAGTATAATATAAGATAATAGATTTCAGGAGCTGCTGCATAGCCTCTTTTATATTATATGTTTTTGGCTTCGGCACTTATGATTGAAAGGAATGTTGCTACTCGATGCACTAGGAGCAAAATGTCTGTTTGTGTACGGTAGCATCTGGTAATCTGAATTTGTACGTTTCTATTATGGAAGGATTTTGACTGAGGGAATGATGATTAATTATGTGACCAACAACAGACTTATGGAATTTGTCCACTATGTTTCACTCTGTTTATTGGGTAGACACACCAGGGGATTTGGCATCGTTGAACTGCAAATCAGCATTGCAAGAACTGCCGATGTAGAGCTTTCAAGTGTTGATAGTGAGATTACAAATGCTGCAAAGCTATCAAATGCACTTGCCCAGAATGGTAAATCTGTTCTTATTATGAATGATTTGTGGGATTTTTTCCTCTTGACAATGTAGGAATTCCCAATGGAATGAAATTGGTTATAACAACCAGTTCTTTTAGTGTGTGTCTAATGATGCTCTGCTCGTGGGTTGTTAAAGTCGAACCTCTTACAATGGAGGATGCAAAGCAATTGTTTCTAAAAGAACTAGGGAATCAAACAGCACTCAATCATGAAATACAACAGTATGTAATCTCCATTATAACAGAATGTCAGGGGCTGCCATTGGCAGGGCCGGATCTGCCTTAAGGCAGATGAGACTACTGCCTCAAGCCCCCAAGTCAAATTAGGCCCCATATATAATTAATTAGGTCCAAAAAATAAGGCCCCCCGTATAACAAAAATTAGGCCCCAAAAAAATTAGGCTTTCCATATAACAAAAATTAGACTCCAAAAAAATTAGACGTCCTTATAACAAAAATAGGCCCCAAAAAAATTAGACCCTCATATAACAAAACTTGGGCCCAAAATAATTAGGCTTCCCATAACAAGAATTAGGCCCCAAAAAAATTAGGCCTTCACATAACAAAAATTAGGCCCCAAAAAATGTTAATAAAAAAATTTATTTTATAAAATAGAATTATATCCAAATAAATCTAAAAACATTTCAGAAAAAAATCTAAACTAATTAGGCCCTCCAGAAATAAGTTAGATTTTTTTATTAATTTGGATACAAATTTTTCAGAAATTTATTTGGATACAAATTAGGCCCCACATATAATAAATTTTTTTTTTCAAAGAACCATTAAATATATATATATATATACCTGTTAGGATTTTTTTTTTTTTTTGCCTCAGGCCCCAAATTTACTTGATCCGACCCTGGCCATTGGGATTTGAAATTGTGGCAAGAAACATGAGGGGAGTGGATAATAAGTATTTATGGATTCATGCAGTGGAGAATTTGCAACAATCAGTGTTGAGTTCAGAAAATAAAGAAATATTCAAAAGATTGAGTCAGGGCTATGAAAAGTTGAATGATATAGCATTGCAAAACTGTTTCTTAAGTTTTATATCAATAGAAAATGCATAGAAAGTGGAATTTATTAATCATTTGATAACTGTGGAACTAATCAAAGGGAATACTGGAGAGCTACGACCGTTATCAAAGGGCCATAGTATGATTAGTAGACTTGAAGAATTCTGCTTAATATCTTTTGATGGTAAGTTAAAGATGCATAGGTTGATTAGGCATATGGGTAGACAGATATTTCACCGAGATTTTAATTATATTGTGGATTAGTTGTAGTTATAGTGTTTGATTATAGTATAATAGAAGATAATAGATTTCAAGAGCTGCTGCATAGGCTCTTTTATATTATATATTTTTGGCTTCGGCACTTATGATTGAAAGGAATGTCGCTACTGGATGCACTAGGAGCAAAATGGCTGTTTATGTACTGTAGAATCTAGTAATCTGAATGTGTACGTTATTGTTATGGAAGGATTTTGACTGAGGGAATGATGATTAATTATGTGATACAATAATTCTGATTGTATGCCAATCATCTGCATTTATGGGATGGGGGGATCAGGCAAAACATAATTGTTGAAACATACCAGCAACAGAATTCTGGAAATGTCCACTATGTTTCACTTTGTTTATTGGGTAGACGTACCAGTGGATTTTGGCATTGCTGAACTGCAAATCAACATTGCAAGAGCTGCCGGTGTAGAGCTTTTAAATGTTGATGGTGAGATTACAAATGCTGCAAAGCTATCAAATGTACTTGCCCAGAATGGTAAATCTGTTCTTATTATGAATGATTTGTGGGATTTTTTTCCTCTTGACAAGGTGGGAATTCCCAATGGAATGAAATTGGTTATAATAACCAGTTCCTTTTAATGTGTGTTTAAGGATGCTCTGCTCGTGGGTTGTTAAAGTCGAAGCTCTTACAATGGAGGAAGCATAGTAATTGATCCTGAAAGAACTAGGGAATCAAACAGTACTCAATCAAGAAATACGACAACATATAATCTCCATCATAACAGAATGTTAGGGGTTGCCATTGGCATGACCGGATCTGCCTTAAGGTATATGAGACAGCTGCCTCAGGCCCCCAAGTCAATTTAGGCCCCATATATAACTGATTAGGTCCAAAAAATTAGGCCCCCCATATAACCAAAATTAGGCTCCCCAAATAACAAAAATTAGACCCCAAAAAAATTAGGGCCCTTATAACAAAAATTAGGCCCCAAAAAAATTAGGCTTCCCATAACAAGAATTAGGCCCCAAAAAATGTTAATTAAAAATTTTATTTTATAAAATAGAATTATATCTAAATAAATCTAAAAAAATTTCAGAAACAAAAATCTAAACTAATTAGACCCCCCAGAAATAAGACAGATTTTTTTTTAATTTTGATACAAATTTTTCAGAAATTTATTTGGATACAAATTAGGCCCCAAAAAAACTGATTAGGCCCCACATATAATAAAAAAAATTCAAAGAGCCATTATATATATATATACACCTATACCTGTTAAGATTTTTTTTTTTTTTTTTGCCTCAGGCCCCAAATTTACTTGATCCGGCCCTGACCATTGGGAACTGAAATTATGGCAAGAAACATGAGGGGATTGGATAATAAGTATTTATGGATGCATACAGTGGAGAATTTGCAACAATCAGTGTTGAGTTCAGAAAACAAGCAAAGTTGAATGATACAGCATTGCAAGACAGCTTCTTAAGTTTTATATCAATAGAAGATGCACAAAAAGAGGAGTTTATTAATCATTTGATAACTATGGAACTAATTAAAGGGAACACTGGAGAGCTTCGACCGTTATCAGAGGGCCATAGTATGATTAGTAGACTTGAAGAATTCTGCTTGACATCTTTTGATGGTAAGTTAAAGATGCATAGGTTGATTAGGCATATGGGTAGACAAATATTTCACCGAGATTTTAATTATGTTGTGGATTAGTTATAGTTATAGTGTTTGATTATAGTATGATAGATTTCAGGAGTTGCTGCATAGGCTCTTTTATATTATATGTTTTTGGCTTCGGCACTTATGATTGAAAGGAATGTTATTACTGGATGCACTAGGAGCAAGATGGATGTTTGTGTACTGTAGCATCTGGTAATTTGAATGTGTATGTTACTGTTATTGAAGTATTTTGACTGAGGGAATGACGATTAGTTATGTGATACGATAATTCTGATAGAATGTCAATTTAGTGAATTATGTTTCTGCACATTGAAAAAATCATAAATGGTTCGAAATTATCTCATCCACTTGACAATCTATGAGTTATAATGCTTTGCAGCTATCTATATTTTATCAGCATTTTTTCATATGGTATTTGTCTTCAACTTGTCTTTTCTTGTTAATAAACTTCAGTCCTGCAGCCAAGTTTTTAGCTTCTGAGGATTTATCTTTATTATGATGGTACTCCTAATATTAATTGGTGGCATGCTTGTTAATGTTTTTATACAGCAAATTGTTCTTCAGAATCAGAGTTTCAATAATTTTGCAACCAAGTGTTTAGCTAGTTAGTAAGCAAATACGGGTGCATTGCTAATAGTTTTAATAAATTTGCATTATTTCACACACCCACCTGTCTTGATCTTATTACATGCAAAACATATAATAATAATAATAATAATAATAATAATAATAATAATAATAATTATTATTATTATTATTATTATTATTATTATTATTATTATAAAATTCTACACTTATGGCTAGTTAGCAGAAAATAAAAATAAAAATAGAAATGTAAAAAAAGGTCTAGTGTTGCATGATGGTTCTCTTAATATTGGTTGTGCGTGGGCTCAAGAAGAGGTCTCAAAATGCTCTCGTTAATGATGTTGTTAAATTGGCTACTCATATCTTGGTTCCTAATAAAAATAATTATATTTAATGTGATCACAGAAACTATAATTAATAAACGAAGAAACCATAACAAACAAATTAAATATCATGATAGCAAGTGATCTACAAAATGACAGCTAATAAAATGCTAATCATAAAATATATAAAAAAAATTGAGATAACAACAATAAGGCATTGCCTCATCATAATAGGGCGTCGCCTTATCACAATAAGGTGTCGCCTTAATAACAACAATAATAAAAATACATGCACTACCATGAAGCAAACAAAGAATGATGCCTTATTGTGATAAGGCGCCGCCTTTAGGCAATAGTGTGCCGCCTTATTACTCTTGCAAAATACAGAGTTCATTCAAAAATAACTATAATGATGATGATAATAATAACCAGTACATGTGAAAATATAGCCGACTACAAAAATAAATGCTAAATAATTAGTTCTCCGAAATAATCACTGAAATTGTTAAAACCTTATTTAATGAAATCATGTTGGACATTAGGTAAAATACACTCACAAGCAGCATCGTAATCACACAATAAATAGGAAGAGAACATAATAGGATAAATCAATTCTACATGCAACACTATGCAAAAATATGAAATACAAATAAACATACGTAAAATTTTAACTAACATACCGAATGAAGATAAACAAGATAAATAAAAGATATTTTTGTTGCTCTTTTGATAAAGTGACTGAAAGAGAAACAAACTTAAATCAAGAAAATAATTATTAGTAAGGTGGCGCCTTATTATGGCAAGGCATCGCCTTTTTATAGTAAGGCGACGCCTTGTTGTAATAAGGTATTTTTTTTTACAAATGCAATACAGTCTCTTATTTACTGGATATGCACAATAATGATAATAGGCAGTAAATACTAGAGTTTAATAATTGCAAGAGATGTAAGAAAATAACTCAACCAATAAAAAGATTATAACCTTTTACAACAAGAAAACATTATCAGAATAAAAAAGGACTAAAGTTAAAGAATGGAGGTTACTATTTTGAACCGATTGAATCCCCTAACTGCTGCCCTTAGAAGCGAAAAAATCAGTTTCTTTGCTGACTCCCCTTTGAATATTGTTGAATTCCCCTTTTTCAAAGCTTTTTTCTCCCCCTCTTAAAGAAAATGGTCTCCTTCCTGATTTCTTCTCCAAAGTGCTAAACCCATAACCTGCAGAGTCCAAACTAATACTCTGCCCCAAAAATGGACCCTCTCCTCATTCTTTTCTCTTTTTCTTATCTTATCTGTTCCCCCCCTTTAACCCATGCTTCATCATGCTCCATTATTCTTCATCATTACTATAACGTTCTCTTTAATCCTGATAACGTGCCAAGGAGCTGGCACTATCTGCCATAAATTATTTTTTAAATAGAGATAAGGATACTAAGGCTAGGCTCTTTAAGGCGCCGCTTTATGGCTGGGCTGAGGTTTTTTGATGGGCCTCCGGGCTTGTTACTAGTCATCCAAGAGGACTAGTGGGCTTCAGTCCAAAAAAGGTTCTTTTTAGACTTTAGTCCATTTTCTAAAGGGTTCTAAGCTTTGATCTTGCATTCAGTGTCCATCATTTTCATAATCGGGCTTTTGTTACGGGCTGATAAAAAATGTGTCTACAGTTTTCCCTCTTGATTTTTTGAAAAAACCAAATTCATTTAATAAATTATTTTCAAAAAAATCAACATGCATAATAATAATCAATAAGGATAAACTTGACTCGAGATTTACTCAAGAAGCTTGATTCTTCAAATTTTGTGTCATCAGCCTCGAGGTATAACCTGAGAGCTTACTTCCTTGAAATTTGCGTCGTCTACCTTGCGGTACAACCTAAGAGGTCGAATCTCAAAATACGTGCCGTCGACCCGAGGTACAACCTAAGAGGTAATTTTTTTCATGTTCGCACCGTCTGCCTCGAGGCACAACTTGAAAGGTCATTTTTTGGAATTTTTAAACCCTGCATGGTTAGCTTTACTTCTTTTTAATAAATAAGGATAGAACAATAATTTTGCAAAATCTATATAAACCATCTTAAACTTCCTTTCTTCCTATTCCATTATCAAAATATATTCTCTTTACGTAGAAACTGCATTCATCATGGATCATGACCGCACGCCACCTCCTCCTGCATGGAACAAAATACCAGCTTCAGCTCATGCACCCAACTCACTGGGCTTGGAGATGGGCGTTGCATAGTCTGTGGCTCCCGCTTTGTCTTCCCATATATGTTCTTCGGCCACAGGCGAGGTAAGCCGTCTTTTTCTCCATTTTTTCTGTCCAAACATATCAGGTCAGTCATGTATATATATTTTCTCTTATTTTTCGTTTAAACTATATTGAGATTTGTGTGCATTTGTGATTTGCAATCGATTTTTCATTTGATTCTGTTCAATTTCCGCTAAGACATTCGCCTTATTGATAGGGAGTTCGCCTTATCGATAAGGCGAACTGATACAATTCTCCTTAATAGCGCATTATGGCTTCGCTTGATACTGTAGGGATTTATTTTACTGATAAGGCATTCGCCTTATCAGTAAGACGAACTTACATAATTCGTAATAGTAAAAGTTTGCCTGACAATTTAAGGCTTAGCTATAATGCTAAGGCGATTCACCTTATTAGTAAGGCAAAGTGAGACAATTTTAAGAAAATTTATTCTGAAACACTTCCTTTTTCTTGTTGCAGACTGACCCTCAAACAGTAAAGGGTGCAGGAAACGTGAGCGAAGCTGAGGGATAGTATGAGCAGCTTCCTGAAGTCATTCATAAGCAAATTCGTGTTACTGGCTTTGAGCCTTTCATTCTTGCTCTCCCTAACCTCTGCAGCAAAAATGATTATCAGCCCCTACATGCGTTGATGGAGCACTGGCTTGATTCTACACATACTTTCCATCTCCCCTGCGGTGAGTTCACACTAGATCCCATTTCCTTTGCCGCCATCACCGGGATTGCTTGCGCTGGAGATGCAGTTCCATTTGACAGAAGCCTGAACATGAACTCTCCAGACCATATTGTTTATATTCAGAGACTTCTCGGGATGGTTCCTTCTATGAAGGGAACTCGGACTATCAATATTGAGTTTATCCTCACTCATTATACAGTTGTACAGGTGGCGAGCATGACATCTCCGGCCTAGATAGATCAGGTGGTTCGTGCAGTGACCTATCCTTCCACGGTGATAGCAAAACACCGGAAGGTTTTCATACTTCAGAGGAACCCATATTGGCTTACCTTTAACACCGAGAATGATGCCACGAAGAAGGGGATCATTGGCTCTCACCTGCACCTTGAAATGAACAAAACGACCCTCCATGCCAATTTCATATTTATCCACCTGAACAAGTTCTCCTATTTTTCTAGTAATTGCTTCGATAGTCTCCACATTCATGCAACTCAGAGGGAGATCGTATGCACAAAGCCATAGTGTTGCCATTGTGAAAGAGATACTTGAGGGTTGTTCATCATTAGACACTTTTTTTAGGTAAAAGATAGAGTTTTCGAAATGCCATGGCTTATTTCGAATAACCCAGTGATAATCTTTCTTATTTTCAAACAGAAATAAGAATAGATTTTTGCCCCATTCCCGACAGTTGTTTCTTAGGTTTCCAAGCCTGATTCATAATTTCCATCAGTACAAAGGAATTGAAATTCCTATCTGTGAGAAGAGACCCCGCAAGGCATTAGCTTTGCACCACATGATCAGGATCTTTGCAAAAAACAGAAATCTCAATCAGTTCAGACTCGATATCCAATTGAGTCCAGACGGTTGCTGCATTATTGGATTGCACAGACCAGACTTTCAGGAGTAGATCCAAGTTTCAAAGTCGATATGGATAGAGAGCAATTTTCAGTCTGTTGGAACATGCAAAAGACAAAACAAATGATTAGGTTCAAACAAATAATCAAAAGTCAAAATATAAGAGATGAACAATAAATTGCGGATGAAAACATAGTTGTTAGAGATGAGAGGTAATCGGTAGAAGCATGAAAACAATATAGGTTGAGGTTATAAAAATTAAAAGACCAGAATTATTCGAAGAGATTATGGAAAAAGAGAAAATAATGGACATAGGAACCCTAGAAAAACCCTAAAAAGGGAACTCCATGCTTCAGAGAAAGCGAACCCTAACCCCTACGAGAAGGGAACCTATAACTACATGTTATTTTATTTATTTTTGTTAATAGAATAAGA
Organism: Mallotus japonicus; assembly: GCA_949634005.1. Taxonomy (NCBI): domain Eukaryota; kingdom Viridiplantae; phylum Streptophyta; class Magnoliopsida; order Malpighiales; family Euphorbiaceae; genus Mallotus; species Mallotus japonicus. Next base: position 9,216 of record CATIWK010336073.1, read on the forward strand.
AAAAATTAATATTTGTAAAGTCTACAAATTGAAAAAAAAAACCTTTACTTAATTAAAAATTTGAATTTATACATATTTACTTAAAATTTATAATATATACATTCATATTGTTCAAAATAATAATAAATACGTGATAATTTTCTCCTAGTCAGTTAACCGAATAAAGGAAATCAATCGTGTGTATTGTATTATCATGCTGAGTATATATATCAGTACAAGTCTAAAGAGTCCCATTACAACTAGAGAACTAATGAGTAACAACTATACAACAGATAAGGATAATAAGATATGCAGAGGAGAAGTAATTATCCTGACACTCCCCCACAAGCTGAAGGCGAAGCTGGGAGGAGACGAAGCTTGTCATGAAATCGAAGAAACAGAGACGAAGGCAAAGGCTTCGTAAGAATGTCCGCCAACTGATCATGTGTGGAAATAGCAGATATTGTCAATTCCTGGCGTTGTACCTGTTGACGAACAAAGTGGAAATCCACTTCCACATGGCGGGTGTGAGCCTGGAAAGCAAAATTAGTAGATAAGTAGACAGAGCCAACATTATCGCACTAAATATGTGGAGGAGCAGGTAAAGTAACACCGAGTTCCTGAAGCAAAGAATGTATCCACTTAATTTCGAAACTCACATCAACCACTGCTTTGAATTCCGATTCAGTGGAGGACCTGGCAATGGTTTTTTGTTTGCGAGAATTCCAAGAGAGCAAGTTACGGCCAAGGTAAATTAAGTAGCCACCCGTAGAGCGACGATCGTCAGGGCACCCAGCCCAATCAGCATCGCTGAAAATGGTGAGATGGAAATCAGAACACGATGCAAGAAACAAACTCTGAGCAGCAGTACCATGAACATAACGAAGGACCCGCTTTAGTGCCTTGTAGTGGGCATCTGTCGGCTGATGCATAAACTGACACAACTTATTAACCGAAAAGGACAAATTCGGTCTAGTTAGTGTAACATACTGAAGACTACCACAAAGTGTGCGATATTTAAGAGCTTCATCAGGCGAAAGTAATGTGCCCTGTGTTTTGGATAATGGAGACCCCGGAGACATTGGAGTTGAGCATGATTTACAATCTGACATACCTGCACTTTTAAGAATATTGCTGATGTAGGACTGTTGGGAAAGAAGAATACCATTGTTCCATTTAGAAACTTAGATGCCGAGAAAGTAATGCAACTCCCCCAAGTCACGAAGTGAGAAAGCAGTGGATAATTGGCGAATGAGAGTAAGGAGAAGTTGATTGCTGTTACCTGTCAAGATGACATCGTCGACATAGACTGGCAAATAACATATATGGCCATCTTTGTTATAAATGAACAAAAAAGAATCCACACTAGAATTAACAAACTCAATGGAAAGAAGAAATTGACTGAGTTTTTGATACCAAGCCCGTAGGGCCTGTTTGAGTCCATAGAGGGATTTATTGAGTTTGCAAACAAAGTCCGGATGTGTACTATCAACATACCCCTGAGGTTGAACCATATAGACTGTCTCTGTTAATTCCCCATTTAAAAAAGCATTGCTTTGTTACCTGATCCTTAACAGCATAATGATCAGTGTGAAATTCAAAGAAGCAATTGTTGTCATCACAAAGTTTATGGACAGATAAAAGAGGCTTGGTGATGGAAGGAACATGTAAAATATTATTGAGAGCAAGCATTTTAAAAGAAGTAGGAAGAACACCATTACCAACATGAGAAATTTTCAGACCATGCCCATTACCAACAAGCAAATTACTCGTACCTTTATATTCATCTGAGAGAGAAAGGGATGATAAATCGGGCGTAATATGACGAGTGGCCCCAGAATCCGGATACCAAGGCATGGCAGAAGAAGAAATAGTCGAGACTGGCGAAGGAAGCAAACCTGCAGAGGAGGGCAGTTCAGAGACGTGTGCCTGTGCGCGGAATGATGGCGCGGAAAAACTCTGTGAAGAAAATTGAGAGGTGGAGCGAGGGTGAGAACTGAAATTTGAATCAAATTGCCGCCGACAATCAAATGCTGTATGGTTGGAATAACCACAAATCTGGCAAGATGGAGAGCTATAGCCACGACATCCGCCCCTATTGAGATATTGTCCCCGAGAATTAAAATTGGTACCACGAGACTGAAGTTATGGAGAGGAAGGCATAGAACGCTGCACAAAATTGGCAAGAGGAACGGACGGTTGCTGCGATTTCAGTAATAGTTCATAGGACACCAATTGTCCATGCAGATCATTAAATGAAATGGGATCAGTTCGCTGCTGTAATGCTGCAATAATCCCATTGTAGTCAGATCCAAGTTTGCGAAAAACAATCGTATTGAACTCTGATGGTGTAACAGATTGGCCAGACAATGTTAAAGAATCGGCAATGGCTTTTGCTTGATACAAATACTGAGAGACGGACTTATCATCTTTAGATAAATTATGCAACTCAATATGAAGTTGAGTGCGTTGTGCATGACTAACCATGCCATAAGCTGTAGCAAGAGCATTCCAAACTTCGGAAGAGGAATTAAGTCCAATGAGCTGAGGGTACACTTCCTCTGTAATTGAAGATAAGAGCCAAGAGAGAAGAAGTTGGTCTCTATTAAACCAGTTGGTGTATAGGGGATTAAGAATGGTTTGGTTTGTTTCAGAATCGAGTATTTCTGGAGGAGGAGGTGGTTCTGTGCCATTGATTAATCCATGGAGATTGTAATAGTTTAAGAGAGGGGTGAACTGAAGTTTCCAGGGTACATAATTTTTAGAGGTAAGCTTAATAGAAAAGGACTGATGAACTTGGGAAGAAGAAGTAATGGCAGATAAAGGTAGGAGAGAAGCCGAAGTAGAAGAAGTATTTGAAAGTGTAGCAGAAGAATGGGACGAAGAAGAAGCAGAAGAAATCGGTGTGGCCATTTTGATTTCAAGGCTCTGATACCAAGTCAGTTAACCGAATAGAGGAAATCAATCGTGTGTATTGTATTATCATGCTGAGTATATATATCAGTACAAGTCTCAAGAGTCCCATTACAACTAGAGAACTAATGAGTAACAACTATACAACAGATAAGAATAACAAGATATGCAGAGGAGAAGTAATTATCCTGACACTCCTTATCATATTAAACTTTTATATGATCCTCATTGATTCTAATTTCTCCTTATTTGTGGAGATATTTTTGAACAATTTTTGTAGCTTGTTAAGGCTAGAGGACTTAAACTACCTACAATGATGTTTATTGAGTTTAATTTTAAACAACACATGGAGAATATCTGGGAGTGGTTAATGGACAATAATAGTCAATCATTTGCATTTATGATTGTGATTAAATAAAGGTAAAATTAATGGTCCAATTAAAATTAAATGAAGGTAAAATTCTAATTGAATTATGTGAATTAATTTATGTGATGGAACATAATGATTGGATAAAGATGTCTATATGAATTGATCATCTCTCCCATAACAAAACAACTTAAATTTCACCCATAAAGTTTTGTTCAAGATTTAAGGGAGAAAAGAGAAATTAATTTTCTCATCGCTGGCTTCAACTACAAATTCAAGTAAATTTCTTATCTTATTTTTTTATTATATTATGAAAATATTTTGTTTTAAAAATTCATAGGGTTAATGAATGTCTTGTTATAATGAAAACTAATATTTGTATCACTGGATTAAACTATTCTAAACTACTGAACTTTATTGTAAATGTTGCGAATATAAAACTTTCAAGTGTTGATGGTTAGAATATAAAAGCTGCAAAGTTGGCAGATGCACTGACTAAGAATGGGAAATCTGTTCTAATTATAGATGATGTGTGGGATTATATTCCCCTTAACAAGGTAAGAATTCTTGTTATTGGCACGAATTTAGTTTTAACAACTTGTGCTCTTAGTGTGTCAAAGGATACTCTATTAGTGGACTATTAAGTGGAACCTCTTACTAGAGAGAAAGCATAGCAATTGTACTAATGTTTTTGAGATTATGAAATTAAAACTAAAACTAATGTTTTTTAAAAAATATATTTTTTATCTTTATATTTATGTATTTTATTGTCAAACTTTTAAGTGCAACCTCTCACTAGAAAGGAAGCATGACAATTGTATGAGGATACTTCTTACTAAACACTTAGCATAACTTAATTATACATATGACTTTGCAAATATTGTACAAGGATCTTAGAATGATATCATCATAGCTTCTGGTATAGCTATTGAAATATAACTACTAATTGTCAGCTGACTATTGGATGGTTAGATTTATAATATATGTTACAAATATTTTTTATCTAACCAATAAAAATATGAGGGGAAATTACATAAAGAAACCTTAATCTATTATACCACTTGCAAATAGCACCATAATTTAATTTTACTATCAATTTTACCCACAACATTTCAAAAGTTTGCAAAACTAA
>CATIWK010336147.1:0-15970 GCA_949634005.1 Mallotus japonicus
TTGAATTATAATATCTGAAATATGTTATACAATTATAGTGTATAATTCAATTAAATTTTATTATTTGGATCAATAAGAAATGATTTTATTTCACTTATTTCTATTTTATTTTTACTCTATCAAAATAAATTTAATTGGATAGGTGAAGAGAACAATACAAGGGTATTTATTTTTGTCATTATGCTAAAAAGGAACTAATGGTCAACTTGCCCCCTGAACTTGAAGCCATTGGCCAAATAAGTTGATTTTTCAATTTCTCAGCATTTAAAGACAATTTTAATTTTTTGTCCAAATTAATACAAAAGGCAAAGATGTTGAGCACGTGATTAGCATGAAATATTCCCAAAATAAAAAATTAATATATGTATATATAAGAAATTGGAAGAAGATAAATCCCTAAATCCCCAATTACTAAAATAAAAAACCCTAAATTCCCAAATCAGAGTACGAAGAAGCCTTAAATCCCTAAATCCCCAAGTTCTAAAAATATAGTTTTTTGAATTTCTTTGTGAAGGATCAATGTCCTCATCATCTCAACGCTCAGCGACATCTTTTTTTCGATCTCCAGCAACATCACGCTCGTCTGTACATGCTGTCTTGAGTTTGACTATGAAGGGCTGCGTTATTATGATTGTGGCAAGGTGGCACCAAGGCGGTTGGCGTGGACTGAGACTAAAGCAGGAAGAAGGTTCTACTCTTGTCGATATTTTGAGGTAATGTGTGTAGTTTAACTATAGAAATTGTGCTTATATATACTGATATAGGTAAAAGAAAATGATCAAACATTGTTTCAATTTTTTTTTCTAGAAAAACAGAGGTGGCAGAAGATGAGGTTGTAACTACTTTGAGTGGCATGATGATCCTTTTCATCCATAAGCAAATAAGGTCATCAAGGAGTTGCATGATGAAGTTTGCTTCCTAAAATCTAAGAATGAAGAATTAAAGTGTTCCTACTGTGACAGAAGCAAGCATGGTGAATTTCTTAAAAAGGAAGTTGAATGTGAAGAATTAAGGGTAAAAATGAAAGACATCAGAAATGAGAATGGAAAGAACAAATGTGGGCTTTAGGTTTTGGGGGCAACAATAATCTTTAATTGGGCATTGATTGTTGTTCTTTTATTTGCTGGCCCTAAATAACTTGCAAGTTCAGTATATGTGGGTGGAATTTTTTGATTTATGACTCAGTTTATTGGCTGTAAACAATGTGATATGTATTTTGTAGGTTGTTAATGGAATGGCAGCCATAGTTAGGTATTTTGTAGTTATGGTTTAGCAAGGGTATAGCTAACTTAGAAATAACACTTTGTATGACTATATGTAATCCATGAAGCTGCTTTCAAATTTCAGAACTGAAAGACTAATGCTTCCTCCATGAATTGAAAAAGCTTCTTTACTGAAGTTCTTAATTGTTTTTCTTGTATTATCTTCATTTATCTTTACATAATATTATGAATGCTTCTGTGTTTTGTACTTTGTTGCATAAACATAATCATAAATGCTTGAATGGCTTTGAATGATACAATGCTCCAAATGATACTCAATATAAATTATGCACTTAATCATCAAAGAATTTGAGGATTGTGAACCTGCAATAATATATATATTTTAATTTTTCGCATTGGCATCACACTGAATAATATCAAACCTGATTATTTGCTTATATCTTTGCAAAAAGCAAAAGGTATAACACTGCTATACTGAATTATAGTTTCAATACAAGTATAGCAAAGCTATTCACAAAGCTTTGAATTTTATCCAAAAAGCCAAAATATAAGCTTATGACCCTATATACTTGTAAAAGCTACCATGTCCATGCACTTTTGGTTATATTGCTATAATCTCAGTTTGAGATATATACAAAAACAAAAATATTTGAAGCCTTATATGTTTTAGTCTCTCCAAGGTGGATTGATTGTTGGCTTAGTCTTCTTAACTAAAGTTTGCTTCTTCTGTTTCTTATTATGTGCTTCTGTTACAGGAGGTGGCACTTGTATATTTGATGCCTCACATTGCTGATTCCCAGGTTGAGCAGTTAAAGAAGCCTGAGAATGCATAATTGTGCTGTTATGTTCTTGATCAGAAAGTGACTCGAGCCTTCTTTTCTTTATGTCACATATGCATTTTTCTTTCTCTTCTTGCAACTATCTTGTTGTTATTGATGATTTTCCTGCCCATTTCAGTCCAGGTGCTTGGAATTTACCATATATTGGATTGCCTTCAACCCTCTTTGCATCAGCTGCATAATGGCCAATAATCCTCTTCTGTTCACTTGGCACAACACTTCCAACACTTTGTGTAAATAGCCACCTTTCACCAAAATTTCAATGTTGCACATTCACCCACATATATAATTCACATTCATAAATTTATAACATATACACACATTATTAACAATAACTAATGTAACTAACTCACATTCCATGTGACTTTTCCATATTTTTCATCATGGTGAACACCCATTCTAACAGCTACACTTTGTCTTGTAAATCTCCTGTCAGTTGATGTCACTGGTTGTTTCCCCTTGCCCTTGTTGGTTGATATATTCCCTTGTTGCAGAAATGCATTGCGAATGGTTGAATTTGGTTCTGAAATTTTTATTCCAGGTAGAGCATTTTGTCTAATTGAGCCCTGCATCTGAAAATGAAAATAATTTCAATTATTTCCACACATCTGGTTATTTGCAATAAAAAATTTTAATTATTCAATAAATAAAATTGAATATATCTCTCACAACCTGTTCATTTGTTTTAAAGTTTGTTGGAGTTTGTTGTGGCATGTATGTTGAATTTTATTGTGGCATGTTAGTCAAAGTGACTGGCCTTGTTTCCCTTTACTGTTGCGTGACTGCTCCACTTATATGCAAATTTTGTGCATTATCAGATGCAGCTTCATCACTCCCAACATTTCTTAAAGACCCCTGCATACACCATTATTAACCATAAAATTCATTATTAATTATATATAACTCATATTCAGAATTTTATAGCTTTTAAAATAATCGAACTTACTGATGCTTTTTATGGACATCCCTTTTTATTATGTCCAGTTTGGTAACACTTGTTATATGTCATAACAGCACCTCTTATTGATCTCGTCCCACTTTTTTTTTTGCTCCTCTTCATCTTTCCATCTAGATTTCTTTGGACGACCAGGTACACTATTCACTTCAGGTGGTAACATGGGAGGGGGGAGATTTGTTTTTGGCCATATATCTCTCCCTACTATTGGTTGCATACAGTGTGCATATATTGCTAGATATGCTGGCTTCTTATACCAATTATGTATATATTCTAGCAAGTCCTTCTTGCTGCGATAAAGTGCAAAAATTCCATGAGGGCATAGGATTCCAGTTAAATCCCATGCCCTACATGTACATGAACATTTTTTAATGTCCACTGTGTGTCTATCTCAACCCTCACTGATTTCATACCCATGCTGACCATTCCATTCCACAATACATTGACTTGCTCTATCCATATTTTTGTCTAACTTTTCTATGGCACTGGGACTGACATCAGTACACCACTTACTTGCCTCATCTCTCTTTATATGTAGCCTATTCATAGCATCAATTCTCATCCATTCTAACAAACCAAGTATGTGCTTGTTCCTAGCTTTAACTAAATTACCATTACATGACTCACACATATTATTTTCGATAGCATCACACTTAAAACTGAAATTAAAATATGACCTGCACCATGTGTGTGGTGGATATATCAATAAATGTTCAACTGAACGTGAGGCAAGTTCATCAAGCTTCTTTAGTTGATCAATGAATTGTTGTTCATAATAACTCTTAGCACATTTCCAGTATTGTTGATGCACAACTGACCCCCTCCATCTTTTCTTCCATATTGAGAAAATGTGAACTGCACACCATCTATACTCTGCCAGGGGTAATTCAACTTTAATAGCTTCAAGTAAACCCTGCATATCCATTACACCCATTTTATTTAAGATTATATTATTATAAATGTGCATAAGTAAAAACAGTAAGCAGGTTGTATCATTACACTTAGGTAAATCTGATGCAATCAACATAGTCTGGATATATTGCAAATAATCTGACAACTCAAAATTCAAAAGTATATTCAATAGCTACACCACCTTAAACCCAAATGGACAACCAGCAACATCAAAGCACAAACATTACACAAGTATAAAAATATTTAATTAATACAGTAAGTAAAAAACAAGTGAACAAAAATTGAATAAAACAGCTATAGTATATTATAGTGTACCTTTTACATGTCACTTAGAATAGTTAAATCTTTGCCATCAGCTAAATTGAGGTCAGGTTTCAAATGTTGCAAGAACCACCTCCATGTGGCCTTTGTCTTTGACTTGACAATAGCCCATGCTACCAAAAATCTCTAGTTGTTGGCATCTCTCCCAACAACAGTCAGCAACTCTCCTCGGTAAATATTTTTTAAAAAGTAACCACCAACTCCTAACACAGGCCTGAAATTCCCCATCCACCCCTTTTTCAAAGCATCAAAGCAAAGATATAATTTTCCAAATGAGCTGGTCCCTTCTTCTGTGTTCACTTCATATATGGTGCCAGGCGTAGCATCTCTTAATACTGCAATGTAGTCCCATTAAAGTGCATATTCTTATTTGTAATCTCCTTCTAAATCTTTCATGATCTTTCTTTTGACTCGCTTTGCTATAGTGTCATTGATTTCCAGCTTGAAATCTTTCTTTGCTTTGGCCATAATTTGGACTGTTATCATGCTTGGATTATCTTCTAGTATGTCATGAAAGTATTCGATCAATAATGCACATAAGGCTCTCTTATTCTTGAAAACCCTATGGCACTTGTGATTTGGATTGTAGGTCTTGACCATAAAATCCTTACTTCATGTGTCTGTACTAGCAAAAATGCTCCAAGGACAATTGGCAAAGCTGCAGTGGCACCTGATTCTTGTTTTATTATTTTTTTTCCATTTCAATATCAACACCTCTGGCCACAACATACTTCACCACAGCTTTTCGAAACTCATTAGCAGATGTAAAGACCATTCCTACAAGGAATGCAAGAACTTTGCTTTCAGGATTAAATCTGACTTTTTTGGACTTTCTCCTCCTAACATTCCCATGTCCATCTTCACTTGAGTCTTCTTCCAAACTCATGTCATCATCAGTTCCAACAACCTAGTCAAGATCACACCTAACCTCCTCAGTTGTTGTTCCATGTGTGTCATCATCTCTAATAGGTTCCGGAAAACTTTATTGGTCAATATGATCAACTTCATTTCTTATTTCATCAACACTATGCTGCTTCTTCGACCTTCCATGCTTTTCATTTTTTTTAAATTTTCTCTTGCTGAAATCAGTTCAGGATCATCAACATTAGACCCACCCTCATCATGAAAATCTATCTCATCATCTTCACTATCAGTTTGCTCATTTGGATGCTCGATATTTGTAACATTAGCAAATGACATTTCAGGTCCACCAGCAGACTGTACATCAGGTGGGGCACCAACAGATTCAGGTTGGACATCATGCTGTTCAGGTGGGCCACCATGATCTTCAGGTGGGATAACATGCATTTGAGGAGGGCCACTATGATCTTCAGGTGGAACAGCATGCATTTGAGGAGGGCCAACATGATATTCAGGTAGGGCAGATTGCATTTGTGTTGGGGCACCATGATCTTCATATGGGGCAGATTGCATTTCAGGTATTTCAGGTTGGGGACCATTATCTTAATGTGGGGCAGCTTGCATTTTAGGTTCACTAGCTGCATGCACTTCAGTTGGGGCAACAACCATCTCAGGTGCAGCTGGCAGAGGGTGTTCAGCATCATCACTTCCCCTTGCATCTCTATGACATTCAGGCACATCAGCTTCATCACTTGCACCTGCACATGGAAATTTATTAGTTTGCTCATCTCTGTCACATTCATGAAATTTAAAATTTTTTAAACTTCCACCTGCACTTGCAGCTTCAACACTTGAACCTCTGATTTCACTTTCATCACAGCCAGGCACTTGAGCTTCTTCTCTAGCAGCAAAATCATTTTCAACTTCTTCCCTAGCATTGCTTCCATGAAAATGAACTTCTTCTTCAAATTCATGTCCACATACCCCCTCAGCTACCAGTTCAACATTAATGCTACCAACTGATGTTCCTGACCTATCTACACCCTTATAACTTTTTCCTATAACTGTTTCATTAGATACAAGGCCTTCACACTCCACCCCATCACCCACCATCACATTCACATCTGTCAAGTCAATAATGTTTGAAAATAATAAATCAACTTCTATATTAACAGTAGAGCTTGATGGTTTCTTTGTTTTTGACTCACTCTCCTTTTTATTACCTTATATTAGCAAAAGGGCATCACTAACCACAGTAGGTGTATCTACTAAATGGTCAAGATATAACTCAAACACATACTTCCATTTCTCATTAGCTAGATGAAGCATTTTATAAATGGTATTATCATCAAAGACATAAACTAAACCATTTTCAATATCATTCCCCTTAGGTAACTAATATATTTTAGGTTTGTGTCCATACCCGAGTGTTGTAACTTTCTTCACAATTCTGAAATAACTGAGCCTATCTACATCATATAGTTTCCATTCAAACTTCTCCCCACCCACATACCGAAGCTTCGGATCTCTAACAAAAGTCCCACCATGATAAATATTAAATCTTGCACTCACAGACATTATCTCCTTTAAAACAAATAACAAATAAAAAGCATCTTTATTTTAGAACTAAATAATACATTCAGATTCATAAATATCTAAAACAAAACAAAATCCTATTTATTTTTACCTTCACATTTGATCGTTTGTGATTATATGGATTCAATCATCCAAATACTTTTAGGGTTTATGGAAGTTCCAACAATACAACGAACATCTTCAAATCACCAACGGATTTACAACTTCATAAGTTCTTCCATTCTTCATCTTCTTGCTCTACAATTTTCAGTAAATGGAGGAGTAGGTGACAATCTGTGCATGATATGACATATGGCTCGATTTCCCACCCATTACAGTGACCCAAAACGTCGTTTTTGTTTTTTTTTCCACTTCATTTTTTTATACAAATCTTAAAAATATTGTTTTTAAAATAAGCTACCTTCCATTCATAGTCTGTTGCTTTCACGCGTTAAGTATCTTTGACTTTTGTATTAATTTGGACGAAAAATCGAAGTTTGTCCTTAAATGCTGAGAAATTGAAAAATCGATTTATTTGTCCAATGGCTACAAGTTCAGGGGGCAATTTGACCATTAGTTCTGCTAAAAAGTACTAGAATTTGAATATCAAATCAATATTTGCGGTCTCAAAAAAAATTGGATTTATTATTAACTTGTTGTTGACCTACGCATTGCACGGGCTATTTTTATACATGTATAGTAAGCTAATTTTTTTTTAAAGATAATAAATGATACACCAGAATAGAGAAAAATATAAATAATTTTTATTATAAATATTTAACAATAAAAAATTTCACTACATAGAGGAAAATAAGTTATATTTTATAAATTTGTACATTAAAGTTTTTTTAATAGTAAAATATAGTTCTAAATAATTGAACATCAACAATACATTTTTTGCATTTTATCTGTACATAATCCTCATTTGTGGGGTCTTGTAGTTTTCGTTTCCAACGTCCTTCTTCATCTTCCTTGCAAATTTGTTTGAAGCTTCTTCTTGTTATAAAATGAGGATCTGACACCATAGTTCTTAATATTTTGCGAGTTTCGTGAAATTTTATTGCATGATCTAAATTTTCAGCCATTTGCAACAAAATTTGTGTTCCTTTGTTATTACAAAACATATGCTCGATTATTACATAGGTGAAAGTTGCATACCTATTTCCTCGTAAGTTTGATCTTTTAAGAGTTTTGACTCCTTTTACTATTTAATGAATAGAGCATCATTGTTATTATTATTTTTTTTTTTTACATTCTAGTATCATCTCATATTGTTGCCTTGTTATGTGTGCTATGAACTTATAAAGAAATTTAAGATTTAAATGTTGAAGAAATCCTGAAGTTTTTGTTGCAATATAAAATTTCATCGATCTACGACAAAACAATTGTAAAATTAATTTATTAAATATATTGTTTTATAAATAAGTAACTAAAATAACGTTTACGTTAATTGAAAATTTTACAAATCTTGTATGCTAATTTTTTCTATTTTGAGAGAAATTTTTTGGAGAGCTCTTAATGGCAAGATGACATCAGTCATTGTATCTTTATTTGATTTCACTTGGTAAGATAATAAATTTTGTGAGGAAAAAAGAAACACATATAAACAGAAAAAATTGCATCCATCACCTATTTGAAATTTGCAAATTTACAAATATTGTGCAATAGAATTCCATGAGAAACCGAAAGTAGGTTATCTAGTTAATGATGCGCCATGATGCTATTGAACATAATAGAAGACACAACCTACAAAATATCAATATCCAAAGAATGTGCTGCACAAAATTTCACCAATATGACCTTACTGCATCCTATTAATCAAACAAATCAAAATCACTAACAACCTAAATTTATTCTGCAATGACTATAAAGCATCGAAGTCCTGACAAAAAACCAAATATCAAAAGTAATGAGGTATATTATTCAAAAAAAAAGTAGTAATGAGGTATAAATTTCAGAAGAACAAAATCATCTACATGAAAAGCTCCTAGTTATCCTCATCTGAAGAGCAACCACAACTTTTTACACATGTCCAAAACTGTTGTAGGACCACAGAAAAGCCTCAGGAACACCAAAAAGAGAAATCATCAGAGGTATCTTTATCACAGTCATGTACAGGCCTATTAAAATGATCATGAATGAGCACGTGGAGTCATACATTCAACTTCAAGGATAAGAGTTTGCATTTTACTTTCATTTATAAAATAGAATGATCTGTTCCAGATAATCAATAAAAGGAACCAACACCCTATTAAAAAAAATTAAACTCAACCCTCTAGAACTAGTTAAGTCTGGCATGCAGAAAAATATATTATATGGCTAAGCAAAATGAACATTTAGACATCCAAAATTCCAAACCATCAATGGGTAAAAAACTTATAAACCATCAATTGGTAAAAAACTATGAAGGTTTTAATATATATCCTTGTCAACGAAAGAGTATGGTTATACTCTCTCTCATTTTCATGATCTTGATATGAGATAATGTATATATAGCTCAATGCAGTGGAGTGCAGTAGATTCTAATCCTAAAAGCCTATATCTTGTTATAGATGTACCCTAAGATATGCTCAAACTTGCATCAGAAGAAGAAGAGCAAGTGCATGTCAACGTTTGGTAGAAAAAGAAGCAAACCAAATCAAAGCTATTAAATGACAATTACAATAACAGTTACAAATAGCTTGAAAATGATGTACAAAAAGAGTAACACTCCCTCATGCACCATTTGAAGCATAAAATAAATTATTTTTGAGCTTTAAAGCATAAGCATCATTAACCTCTCCACAAAAAGATTCAAAGAAGAGCCTAACATTTGCATAGATAACTTGCATCAATGAAAAGAGAGAATCACAAAAGAAAAAGAAGAAGAAGAAAAAGAAAAAGAAGAAGAAAAAAGAGTTCATAAATATTCCTCGTAAAATGGAAAAAATATTGCAAACCCATAATCAACTGGAGAACCCAAAGCAAAACCCAAATCTCTAAATAGCAAGAAATTAAAAAATATGGTTTTTATATGGTTAAGATGCCTAAGTTGTATTATCTACAATTACTTCTCATCCGGAGAGCTAGTGTTGGCCATAGTTTCAAGTTTTAGTTCATTGATGGAATTTTTCTTTGCACTGATGATTTTGATCCTAGCATCTCTTAAGGGATTAAGTGCCACCATAAAACTATGGTCAGGTGCTATCACTTCCTCTACACATTTAATTGCTTTTTGATACAAAAAAATTATAATGTGAATTCTTCCCTCTTTTAGAATTTCCTTGCCTCAAAACAGGATTGTACATCCAGCATAGCCTCATCCTTAGCATTTCTGGTCCATTTCCTTTAAATACAATGTTGTGGAAGAATAAACATATTTGTGGCCTTAAACGCTACAATGAAATATCTGCGTAGAATTCCATCAAACTCAAACAACTTCCAACTACAGTTAGCTGTTTGTTTATACGTATTTAAATCAACAAAGTAAATGTTTTGTTCTTCGTGAAATCTTACAACCTGGTACCTTCTGGCCCCTTCATCATTGCTGACTAACTCACAGCTCCACTTGAAATGTCTCTGTTTTATTAATGCATATATCAAGTTCCACTTGAAATTTCTTCAAAAGCACACCATATGCATCACCCATTTTCTTAGGCATTTTGCTCATTATGCGCCACTTGTAGCACTGATGAGTTGATTATGGAAAAATAATATAATCGAAACAATAAGTTTACAATTATATATATATATATATATATATATATATATATATATATATATATATATGCCATTTAAATGTTCATGGGCCTCCCAAAAGGACTTCAATTGGATCACAAGTAGACTTGCTTCATAAAATGCAATTGCATGGAATGCACGCAAGAGCATATGCAATCAACATGATATGCCTATATCAAAATAAACTCATACAACAACTGATGACATGATAACTAATAGTTCAAAAGCTAATAATGAAATTGAAGATGTCAACCATACCATCACAGCTCGCCAATGATCCAAACAATCCCGATGCATATACTTTGATGTTCCTTTGCATTTGCATGGGGTAATGAAATCCCTACCTATAAAAGGGAAAAAGGTATGAAATTAAAAAAAATATGGTGACCATCACGAAATAATCAACTGAAATCCAAAGTCAATAGCCTATCAAAAGAAAGCATATAGTTTGAAATTGAATTCTTCCAAAAAAAAATCACAATATATATATATATATATACAAAAATCCAGTAGAATTGATAGTAATATGAAATTGCCATTCTTTGAAGGAACTAAAGAACTCCACGTTCATATTACTATCAATTCTACTAGATTTTTGCCATTTTCTTTTTCTTTTTTAGCATGTGAAATGCAAAATTTTCCATGTAGAAATTGGTACCCAAGGAGCCAATAGCTCCTTGCTGCCATGGAATCTACAATGCAACCACAGTGCAAAAGAGACCTTCATATTAAACCCATTGTGAATGGCTTAGTAATTCCATTTTCAGCACATCAATCTCATAACAGTTAATTTATTGGACAAAAGCATATTTAGTGACAAATAAAAGCACAATCCCAAATACATTAAAAAATATTATGAGGTAGTTGGTGCAAGACTTTAATCCATAAGAGCATATTTCAACTATAGTTATATTTGTTAAACATGAGATGTTGTGGGTGTATAGACACATTACATGCCAAGAATGGCAAATAGGCGTACCTGAGGTATGTAATGTTCAAATCTATACATTCACTGATCCAATGGTATAGACCTAACTAATGCCAAGGGCCAAGAATGGCAATGTGTACCTGAGGTCTGTAAAATTAGGAGCTGGATCGATGGAACCTCACATGAGATGTGATGACAAGAGTTGTCTACTTAATGGGACTAACATTCCAAGAATGGTAATGTGAACATGAGGGATGTTAGTGATCGTTAAGAACTCCATCATCCACTAGAAATCCATCCAATAAGGGATTTCCGTTTCCTACTGGGAAGTGTAGGATTAGCCAAGTTAGTGGGAGACCATTATGATTAAAGACCAAATCTAATGGACATATAGAAATGTCATTGAACTAATTAATCTTGTCACTTTTGCAGAAAATTGATAATATGAGACCCTCAAACCCACTATCCATCATACTTAACCAATTTAGGCTCACGGGTCCTAACTTTATTGATTAGCTTAGGAATCTAAAAGTTATATTAGTTTCCGAAAAGATTATATATGTATTGAATCAATCACCACCCGGACCCCTTCCTAATAATGCTTCCCAAGAGGAACAAATTACTCTAGATAAATGGAATGATGATGATTTACAAGCACGATGTATAATATAGGCTTCCATGAGTACCGAAATCCATCGGCAACATGAAAAGTACACAAATGCAAAAGAAATCCTACTTCACTTTCAAGAGTTGTTTGGTGAACAAAGTAGGACTGATAGATATGAGATATCAAAGCGGTTATTTTATACTAAGATGAAGGAATGTGAGGATGTGGAAGTCCATGTAAACTCCATTATTAGATCAATGGAGGAGCTAGAAAGTCTAGACTTCATAATGGATTTCCATCTCCAAATGGATTTGATCCTTCAATCACTTCCTAAATCATTTAGGCAAACCATTGCAAACTTCTATATGAATAAAATAGAGTGCACTCTTGCGGAGTTTATGAACATGCTAGTGATGGCTCAAAAGGCTATCCAAGGTGGCAAGGGGAGGGAGGTTGCTCTTATTGCATCTTCTAGTAAGACTAAAAAGAAAGGCAATAAGAAAAAGAAAGGCTAGACAAGTGTTGTCAAGCCTATGGGTGGAATAGCCAACAATAGAGGTAAGGCACATGTAAGGGAAGAGCAAGACAAGGAAAAGTGTTTCCATTGTCAAGGTGAAGGACACTGGAAGAGGAATTGTCCTAAGTTCCTAGAGTCTTTTAAGACAAAAGAAAAGGGCAATCATAGGGAAGGTGAGACTTTCTCTAATTTATATGCTTCTAAATGTTCTAAGAGCTCATCTAATGCATGGGTATTGGATACCGGTGCTAGTTCTCACATTTGTTTATCTATACACTAGCAAATGAGAGAAGTTTGAGGCCTAATGAAGTAACCTGAAAGCTTGGCAATGGAGCAAATGTTACAGCCAAGGCTATAAGATCTACTTCTATTGATCTTTATGATCATATTTTATTGTTGGATGATGTATTATATGTACCTAATGCCTTTAAAAACATTGTCTCTATTTCTAGTTTGACTAGAAAAGGTTATGAATTTCTATTCAAAAGAAACGTTTGTAATATTTACTTTTTTTTGTTACAATGAAAAATTTATAATATTTACTTGGAAGTAATATAATAGGCATGGGTTATTTAATACATAGTTTATATTATGTTGATAATAATTCCAATAACAATGAGCCTCAAGTTAATGTGACTAATGAAAACGCAATGCTAATTAAAAATGCCTCTAATCCCAAATATCTATGGCACTTGAGATTATATCACATTGCGGAAGATAGGATCACAAAGTTGGAAAGGATGGGAATCTTGAGCAATGTTAAATCCGCATCCAATCTGACTTGTGAGTCTTGTCTTCAAGGCAAGATGACTAGATCACCATTTATTGGACAAATGGCAAGAGCTAAAGGTGCGTTGGAGATCATACATAGTGATGTATGTGGACCATTTAGTGAAATGGCTAGAGGTGGTTTCTACTACTTCATAACCTTTATACATGATCTATCAAGGTTTGGAAATTTGTTTCTTATGAAGAACAAAAGTGAATCCTTTAAAAAGTTTAAGGAGTTCAAAGCCCAAGTAGAAAACTAAACTGGAAAAAGTATTAAAACTTAAAGATCATATCGAGGAGGTGAATACTTAGGTACAGAGTTCATTAAGTTCCTTAAGGAATATGGCATTGTATAGCAACTCACACCGCCTGGAACACCTCAATTAAATGGTGTGTCTGAGAGGCGGAATCGTACCTTATTGGATATGGTACGTTCTATGATGAGCTATACCGATCTTCTTATTTCACTTTGGAGTTTTGCACTCTAAACTACATGCTATATCCTTAATCGTATTTCATCCAAATCCGTTCTACTACACCATATGAGATATGGCATAGTAGAATACCAAGTCTTAAGCATGTTAAGATTTGGGGATGTCCAGCTTTTATTAAAAGTCCAAAAACGGACAAGTTAGATATAAAATTGATAAAAGGAAGGTTTATTGGATATCCTAAAGAAAGTTTAGGGTATTGCTTTTATCTTCCTGCTGAACAAGTTATTGTTGTAAGCAGAGATGCTATTTTCCTTGAGAAAGGGTTTCTAAAGGAATGTGGTAAAGGAAGGAAGATAATGTTAGATGAGGAGTCATCTAAAGAAGCCCAACAAACTGATCAAATAAATATTGATCAACCCAAAGTGCCTATTCCAATTGAAAATGTCATCACACCGACTCCTAGAAGATCTAGTAGGGTATCTCATCCTTCGGAGAGATATGGCCTTCTTCATGATATGTAAGAGTTGCATGTTCATAAAGAAAGCATTCATATTGATGATCTTGCTACATATGAGGAAGCTTTATGTAATAAAGATTCTTCAAGATGGATTGAGGCTATGAGAGCCGAAATGGATTCCATGTATGCTAACCAAGTCTGGACACTTGTTGATCCTCTTAAGGGAATAGTTCCCATTGGGTGCAAATGGATCTTTAAGAGAAAGATTGTCGCAGATGGAAAGGTAAAGACTTATAAAGGGTTTCGCCAAAGGCAAGGGGTCGACTATAAGGAGACCTTCTCGCCAGTAGCCATATATAAATCCATTCGGACTCTTCTAGCAATAGTCGCACACTATGATTAATAGGTTTGGCAAATGGATGTCAAGACTGCCTTCCTTAATGGTTATATTGAGGAAGATATTTTCATGGAGCAACCTAAGGGTTTTGAATCTGAGGAAAGCTCAAAGATATGCAAGCTTAATATATCTATCTATGGATTGAAACAAGCTTCAAGGAGTTGGAATCATCATTTCAATGAGGCTGTTTGTTCTTATGGTTTCATTAAGAATGAAGATAAGCCATGTGTTTACAAGAAGGTTAGTGGGAGCCAACTCACTTTTCTAGTCTTGTATGTGGATGACATTTTATTAATTGGAAATGATGTTAGAATGATGACTCTATGAAAGTATGGTTATCTAAAACCTTCTCGATGAAGGACTTAGGGGGGGGCAACCTATATTCTCAGGATTTGAGTCTATAGAGATAGATCGAAGAGAATGATATGTTTATCCCAAAGTCTTTACTTGGAAAAGGTGTTGAAGAAGTTCAACATGCTTGATTCCAAGGGAGGATTGTTACCATCTAGGCATGACATTCATTTGTCTAAGGGTATGTCACCCAAGACACCCGAGGAAATAGAATAAATGGCCAAAGTTCCTTATGCTTCGGCTATAGGAAGTTTAATGTATGCTATGTTGTGTACTAGGCCAGACATTGCCTATGCTGTTAGTGTGACTAGCAGGTTTCAATCCAATCCAGGTTTGGAACACTGGATAGCAGTTAAGGCAATCTTTAAGTACTTGAGAAGAACTAAAGATTTGGTCTTGACTTATGGAGAAGGTGATTTACAAATTGATGGCTTCACAGATTCTAATTTTTAATCAGATGTGGATGATAGAAAGTCTATCTCCGAGTTTGTATTTATCTGTAATAGAGGTGCAGTGAGCTGGAAGAGTTCCAAGCAAAGTATCACTACTGATTCCACTATAAAGGCCGAGTACATAGCTGCATCGAATGTTGTTAAAGAAGCTATTTGGATTAAGAAGTTAATTACTGAACTAGAACTGGTTTCTTCCATTGAGTCCCTAAATCCTCTCTATTGCTACAACAATGAAGCTATTGCTTTGGCAAAGGAACCAAGGTCTCAACAGAAATCCAAACACATAGAAAGGTGCTTCCATATTATCAGAGAACTTGTTAGGAAAGGCAATGTGCTTGTGCAAAAGGTAGCTTCAGCCGACAATATGGCTGAACCACTGACTAAGGCACTCACCCAGCTACAGTAAGACCGTCATCTTGAGAAGATGGGCCTTAGATATTGTAGTGAATGGTGCTAGTGCAAGTGGGAGATTGTTAGTATACATATGCCCTAGTGCCATACTTGTAATAAAAAATGACATTGTAAATTATCCCTATGACAATAAAATATTCATTTAAATAAAGTGTTTGTTTATTTGAGTATTTACCCTTTAGCATTATGTTAAATAAATTTATTATCAAGAGTTGATAATATGAGCTACAAATTTATTTAGT
>CATIWK010336152.1:0-15254 GCA_949634005.1 Mallotus japonicus
ATAAAAGCAACATAATATCTATATGCCACGGAACCGAATCCTAGCTATGTGCTAGGAGCTAAATGCAGGTAGAACAAGAAATTGTGCTTTCGTCTCCCCAATGAGCTTACAGGAGCCTTCATTCTTTAACTCTTGCAGGATGCTCAATGATTCTAAAAAACAGCAGCAACAATGAGCTTATGAATTTAGGACAAAAACCACCTTTCTTACCCTTGTTGTGCTGCTTAACCTTCCTTCCTAACTCCACTGCAGAATCTGAGCCTTGTGGGGCGCTATATCATTTTTTATGGCCTCAGCAGCCAGCCGCCTTTAAAAAGTTATCAAAGGGACTTGATGCTGGTAACTGAAAGAACTGGTGATGCTGGTATTCAGTTGCACAAAGCAATGGACCAGTGGTCGTAGAGGGACCATATGAATTAGGACCAAAATTTTGATCAAGGAAGGGATTCCTGCTCTGCAGTTCCAGAAGGTTAAAAAAAGATAGATCAGTTTGAGGACTGCACTAAGAATATACATTAGAATTGTGATCATATAAGAAGTTGAAAAGGCATGCAGCAGAAAAAAAAAAAAATCGAATTTCAAATGAAAGAATATAATTAGCACATTAAATGCTAAGTGGTTTTGGTAAGACTAAAGATTCAAATTTTAATTCTTCTCTTTTTTTAATTATTTTTTGGTGTTTAAAAAATAAGGAAAATTTCATAATCATAATTAGTGATGTAGTGAGTATAGAGGTATTGTTGATGTTGATCATATCTGTGACGTTATAGAATAGTGAGGTGAAGTGGGATTGAATACAGTATTGGTCAATGAAGAAGATAATGGTATTAAACTACTGTTAACTAACATAGAAACCTTAAAGTATGAATTCCTACAAGTGTATAGTAATATTTTCTTCTGCTGAAATTTTAAGTAGCTCATTACTTTCACATCTTTGTGATTCAAACTGTTTCTTAATGCTTTTATATGTATTATAAAAGCTAGACATGCAACTATATAAATTGTAAAGTTAAAGAATAATTATAGGGAAAAACCTGCTGAAGGGGAAAGTCTGATGAGATCTGCTTCTCCTGGTTGTAATCATTATCAGGTATTCTAATTGCATTTTCTGGTCTTTGTTGGGGACTCAATAAAGCAGACATCTTTTTCTGCTTGCCTGTTGAAAGGGCCTCACAATGACAAGCCATTTCAACGTAGGGTAAGTCAGGGGGGGATGAGACTGAAAATCTTCCAACTTGATTCGTTGTTTCTGAAACCTGTACACACGTTACATCTTCATCAGATATGAATTTCATTAGAGAAAGAAAACAACTGCATAAAGAGTGTCAAATTCTATTTAAGACGGGATGCATAAAGAGTGTCAAATTCTATTTAAGACGGGAGTTTCAATTAGGAAACTTAGAGATGATATCACTTTCAAGTTACAAATGGGAGTTTAGTGCATGTACATCCACTTCTACATGGACTGAGTCCCACTATATGTACATTTATATACATATTAGAAGTGACAATAGGTCAGGCTGGATTCGAATTGGGTCATTTCCAATTGTTTACATTCCAACCAAAAGAGCCAAAGAGCCTATTAATATTTTTGTTATTCCATTATAAGCCACGTATTTGATCTGAAAGATTTATATATCATAAACAAATAATTTGAGATGTATTATGATTATTATACATATAAATATATATAACACTAAATTTGTTTGTTAATGAATAATTTGGTGGTAATAATAATAACAACAACAACAACAATACCTAATTATTTATAACTTATGGTGTGCAGAACATTTCAATACAAGATGTGATGATGATTTTATGTTTTTGTCCCTTTTACAATTAAGCATTGAACTAAATTTAAAATATGATTTTACATATCACAAAAAATAATTCAATATATAAATGATTATGTATATGTTAAATCAAATAATTATGATAAGTTAGTCATAACAGTAATAGTTTGTTTATAATAACTTACGATATAAGAAATATTTCATCCATAAAAGGTAATGAATTTATCTAAATTTTAAGTATACCCAAAACACTATTGCCAAATTTTCAAGCTAATCCATGTATTGTCAAAATTGTTTTGTGCAGTTCAGATTAGGTAATAATGAACACTTACTGCATTTAGAAGTTCACCAACACTCAGAAATGCTGAAGATCCTGCCGTTTCTAATTCTACATCTAGGTCTACACTGCGATCTACTAGACCTTCAGATGTATTAGGTAATATACCATCATCTAAAGTGAATAGTGGAGGCTCAACCTGCATTCATGCCATTATATGCATATGGGTGAAATTCAATAAAAATAGGAGGAAAAAAGGAAATGAACAAAAGGAGTAAAACAGTTACCTTGTCAGAACATTTCTCCTCCAATGCTGCCTCAGAAATTTGTTCTGGCATTTCCATGAATAAATCAGCACCCAGGGGACATGCATCATCTGGCACAAAATTTTTGATCAACTGCTCTCTTATGGTAGAGTTCTGTTATTTAAATATCTATATTGTTAGTATTATAGTAAAAAAAAATTGCCAAAATACTCATGCTTTATATAGTAAGAGAACAAGGATGATGGTTACATCTGATGATGTTCCCAGAAACTTTGCAATAATAGTAGCAAATGATTCATTTGATTGAGCCTCTGATATTTCTACTGCTGAAAGTGACCTTAAAGCATCTTCATTATCTTCTTTAGATCCATAGGTTTTTCTTGGATGATCCAGTTGGTAGTCAACTGCCTGTAACTTGGAGTCATCAACCAGTTTTAGAAATGGATCAGCCTGATACCAATTGGAGCACAGGGATTAGTAATAAAAATGCTATTTCACAAATTTAAAGACAAACAGACAAAAGAAATATTAAGTAAAGAAAAAGGATTTCAAGTTTTCTATACAACAGTTTTTTGCTAAAGAGGAAGTAAAGAAAGGAATCCTGCTTAAGTAGGGTCTACCAAATACTAATGCACATACTGTTTTATCTGTAATTGTAGCCCTAGCACAGAAAACAAGAGGGGGAATATTGAAGGCTTTAGATGCAAATAAAATCATTGATGTAGCCAAGGTAAAGAGGGATCGGCGGCGTGATGGCTGTAATGGACCTGCAACAATGAAAAAGCTTCTTCAGCCGAAAAGATGACACTGCAAGAATCATCAGCGTACTCATATAGATGTACAAACACAAAAAGAAAAGAAAGAAGAAAACAATGTTGCAGTCAGGTTCATCCAAATAAAAACAAATATTGATAAAACAATAGTATGCAGAATAAGGAAAAAAAGGATCACATTAGTTAATCCTTGTCAGAGGAAATTATTTATTGCTCTTCATCAGTTTGGGACATAACTAAATGCTCAACCAAATCAGTGACCAAACCATTTGCCTCTTATTACTTTCATTCCTACTATCATTGTTCTCTCTGAAACCAACTGTGATATTTCACCTGTATTATGATTCTCTAACTTGATCCTTCAGTTAAATTACAACCTCAAAATGTATGTGCCCATTATACGCTGTCATATTTTCCCATTAAAATATGCCAAATCATCATTCTTGTCCCACAGTGTTCCCTACTCTACAACTACTATTGCAATCTGGTGGTAAAATATCTCCACACGTGCTCACCTTGCCTTCACAGTGATTCTCCAACTTGATACTTGATTTGTGCTCACAAGTCTACCTTCTCATTTTTTCCCTCATTTTTGCACCAATGGCCATTTACTAGAATGTGTACAGTTGGAAGGTGCTTCACTAACAGGCTGCTATCTTATGACCAATTTCATGGAGCAAACGGGTTTAAAGATTCAGATAATATAGACTGCTAAGCCAATAGTAGCTGCAATTGATATGGACAAAAGATGAAATCATCAATATCCCAGTCTCCCAACTTAGTCCTTGAATAAAACCATGATTTTAATAAGTGAAGACTGAAGAGACAACGAAATGTTGGCTTACTACGAGCATATGTAGCCAAATTAAGAGTTTAATGAATTTTCCAGGCAACGATAATTTGTAAATAATTTAAACTTAACAGACCAACCTCCTCCAAGAGCAAAGCTTCTCAAGGAAAAAGCCAGCTGAAAACTTTGAATCAAAATCTCGATGCTGGAGTTCTGCATAACAAAGAAAATAAGTTATGTAATGTCAAATTAAATGGGTAATCCTATTAAAATAAGTCAATATAAAAAAAGAACCTTGTCCAATCAACCAAAGACAAAGGAAAGAATTCTAGATAATAAACCATAACGAAGAAAAGCATTAATTAGATTAACAATGACCAATATGCCTAAAGCATATGAGAGACTCTTATTGGTATTATATGAGAAAAAATGAGTTGGTTTTGGATAATTAAGAATTCATTTCCACCGCCAATCCACAAGTAACAAGAGGGGTAGTGCTGCCAACAAAGGAAATTCTCCTATCATAATGTTCCTGTTTGCATATGTGATTGAACCTAGAGTATGAAAATTCATATACACATGGTCGCAGTGAATATGTTGACCTGTCCTAATTCACTAGTATGTTCCTTTAACCCATTTCTGTTTGGGCAGATTTCTATCTATATAATAATTACATTGCACCACTATCACTTCATCTCGTATTTTGAGTCCAAGCTAATTCCTGACATACAAGACTATCTCTCTGCAAAGTTTTGAGGATCTATTTTTTCTATTCTTCAAGTCAAGGTTAAATTAACTATAGCCCTTATATTCCAAAATCACTGCAGACTGCTTCTTCAATCTTCTGCTCTAATTCTACATGCCATTCTTAATCCCCAAACCATTCCCCAACCCCCAAAATCATAGGGCATCTAACATGTTGAAATCACAGTTATCACTAAATCAGGGTCTTTTAACTTTTTAAGTAAAATAAAGAAAGAAAGAAATGTATTCTTGCCACGCGAATATCCCATTGAAACTAAAGTATGTCCATTATTTTAAAAAGTGTGTTCTTGCCAAGTGAATATCCCACAGAACTAGGGTCCTGAAAGTATAAGCCATGTCCATTATTACAAAAATTGTGTTATTGCCAAGTGCATATCCCACTGAAGTAGGGTCCTGAGAGCATAAACAACTTTTAAGGCCCATAAAGTAAAGTGAAGAAAAACAAAAGTGTGATCTTGCCAAGCGAATATCCCACTGAAGTAGGATCCTGAAAGTATAAATCAGATGACAATCCTATCATAAATTATGTTCTTGCCAAGTGAATATCCCAGTGAAGTAGGGTCCTGAGTGTATAAATATCCCACTGAAGTAGGGTCCTGAGAGTATGAGCCAGAAGACAGTCCTATCATCCAACATTTTTTGTCTATGAGACCTCAAACCTGCAAACTTCAAGTTGCAAGCCCAAGACAATCCCTTACAATGGAAGGGAGCAATTGGTGTACCTTTCTGGATACACAGAGCACAGATTTTAAAAAACTACATTGACAGAGGAGGTGTATATCTCTAAATTTTTGCCTCCAGCATCTAAATTTTATTGTCTTCCCAAGTCCAAGAGCCAAAAACTGTATGCAGGTTTAAACTCTTGCTAATGGTTTTTGGAATATCATTACTTGCATCCTCTGACTCATACTGGAATTGTCTTTTATGTATAGGTAAATGGGATTTAAGCTTAAATTCTTTAAATTAGCAAAGACAGGCAGCATATAATCCTTTTAAACTAAGACACAAATGGATGAAATTCAATAATTTCATTGCTCATAATCCTAGAAATAAAAGAGTGAAATGCATCACCGATAATGCATAAACACATTCCATTACTTGATACAGGCAATAATGGAGACTGAAAGTATTGAGACAGAAATAGAGATCAATCATAAATTGGAAGGTATATCATTTCTTTTATAGAACTAATCTGATGATAATTAAAAATACCTTGGTTCGGGCAAATAGCAACACCAAGCTGTAGGTATGAGCAATTGCTTCATAATTGGCAGGAGTATTTAGAGGAGAAAGGGATTGTGCCCAGATTGATGAAAGCAGAAGAGTAATCTGGCGACTGCTCAACCTGAGGGACAATACCTGCTATGGTTTTTTTTTTTTATTATGAAAATTTAAAAAAAAAGGATGATTTCATATGGAAGTGGTGTGGAGCACTGATTCACAGAACCATGACAGGATTCTTATGTGACAGAAAATTGATATATATATACCTCTTTTTTATCCAAGTTGCTCATGGTTGTCTCTTCTTCTGTTGTAGGTGATGTATGCCTTTTCACAGTATAAGCTCGGCTGTAAGTTGACTTCAATCTATTCAATATAGAAGAATTATCTGTCACTGGATCCTCAGTGTCCATTGGTTCGTCCTTTCTGTCTTCACAGATTTTTTCTTGTGAGGAATGATCTTCCTTCTTTAACTTCTCAAAGAGTGCAGCTGAAGAAGAAAACACAGATACAGTTCTTGACAGCATCCTTTGGATATTGGTAGCCTTATTGGAGATGAAAGAAGCAGCTCCAGCAGGACGGGGGCAAACAGAAAATGGTACAAGAACAACGGAAAATATACGGTGTGCACCCACCCTGGTTTCATGGTCTTCATAGACCATAGCCAGAAGTAATTGGTGAAATAATGCTTCAGGAAAAGCCTACAAAAGTTTAAGCAAAAAAAAAAAAAAAGGGCTAAGAAAACTGGAAAGAAGATGGTTACTTGGACAATTATGCAACACAAGAAGATACTAAAAGAGTAAAATGCAATCTTGCCTTGTTCTGATAAGACAAATTTGGTAGAGATGCTACTATTTGGGCTGTACGATATACAGCAGATATTAGGGTTGTGGCCATAACAGTAATACTTGGCATGTTCTCCAGCATCACAGCCATCACATCAAGAATAGGATCAGCATCACCAACCTGCATTTTGTATGCCTCTCAATTTTGCATTTAATTTTGTTACACATGAACACATGCACATGCACATGCACACACACACATACAACAAATACAAATGCAGGCATCATTGCAGAAAATCTATATTAAGATACCAGTTGCTTGTAATTATAATAATACTTCAAGTTATTCTATATCATTTAAGATGCACAAGTTCTGTTACATAATCAAAATTTTGATAAACACAGCATTAGACATCCAAGCATTTAAATATTTTTGCAGACAAATTACCTTGTATGATATCTGAACAAGGCATTCATCTACTGTCGCTCGAAATTTGCGGTTCCATTCAATTATTTCTGTCCCCAGATCAGAATCATCAAGGGAACAGTGTATACTTTTCCGAAGGTGTCTCATCATATTACTCAATGCACCAATTATAGCAACAGATGGTTGAATCCTTGTTTGTCGAGCAAGGCGGGTGGCAACATCAACAATGTCTAGTTGCATATTGGGCTTCTTAAGAACATTCTTGTGATCAAGGTGCTTAATGAGAATGGACAACACAAAGTGTGTCTTCTGTCCTATATATTTAGAGAAAAAAGTCATTACATAAGGTCCCACATTAGATTTCAATTATAGAGCACAAATAATTGATTGGAAATAAAGACTGCAATCTCTTAAGGCAACCATTTCCTTAAAAGATATATACCTGATTTCTCTATTATTAATTGCATATCCAGTAAGACTGGAAGAGCAAGACCATGTTGAGGTGACCAGAGATCATTATCATCAAAATAGCGAAACAATGAATCAAGGACACGCCTTACAGTTGTAGCTTCCTTGGCCAACTGTGCCATGTTATGCAGGCAAACTCTTGACCAAAATGTGGAGTTCTTGGAATCCTCCCTTTGTTTTTTTAAGTATAAACAACAAATAAGGGGACAGATGTAAGCAGCCGCATCATGATTTTTAATGCAAAGTCAAATGACTGAAACAAATTTGAATACTGAGAAAGAGGATTTACGGTGATGCAATAACTTCTCCTTGCTCAGTAACTATCTTTCTCCAAGAGGGAATCCTACTCAGGGCATCCATTGGAGAAGAATAATCATGGACAAATTCATTTCGAAGTCCATCCACATCTGTATTTTTGCTCTGACATCCATAATTGTCCAAGACAACTGAAACCACCTAAAGTTTGAAGAAACAATGAAACCTTTTTAAGACGGTAAATACAAATTTTTGCAGAATTATAGCCAGAAGAATCAGAAATATTGTGAAGAAAATCTTAACAATAAAGTGTTGTATACAGTTTCCATTACATCTTTCCTTCAAGATTAAAAAATTCAGAGCAAATCCCAGATGACAGAGTGTGATGGTGAGTTCACTGCCATATGCCCAGGCAGGTAGGCAGGTATACACAAAAAGACATGCACACACATACATGGTAATAGGGAGAGTAAAAATGAGTGAATAAAAAAAAGTTGTTGAAATTTTCTCTACCTAAGGTTTGTCCAGGAGATATTCTCTTTACTGTTCTTCAAAATCTATACTCACAAAACTAGGTAGCTTTAAGCCAGAGAACAAAGGGCTTAATATAAAGAAACATGGTTGATATGTAAAAGCAATCATAAAAAGGGTACTGCAAATATGAAAATGAAAAAATTTGAAAAAGAATATGCATGTAAATGAAGTGCTCTCTGAAGGTGAGTTGACTAATTTAGCCCAGGGCGGCAGCCAGGTACACACTGAGAAACATGCATATGTACATGGACATAAAGGATATCTCTTTACTGTTCTTCAAACTCTAACCAACTGAGAACGCCAGTTAGCTCTAAGCCGAAGGATAAGTGGTGAAAATAAACAAGGTTGAAAATCATGAAAAAGGCAGTTCAAAAGCATAAATTTGAGAAAGAACATTTACATAAATGATACCAGGCTAACTTACAGAATCAAAATCTGCAGAGATGTGAGAGAATTCCCCCATGAACCAAACCTGTGAGGTAGCCAGTTAGCACAGAAGAAAACGATTAAAACCTACTATGCATGACTCAAGGAAATGATAGTAAATCTATGAAAATCTCTAATCAACATCTTTCCACAACTGCAACGCATTACACAATAATAGACACAATGTACATGAGAAGCAAAGGCATTACAATCTACATGGAGATGCAAAGGAATTACTTGCTTTGTTTGGTCACATTGCCCATTTTTTCCCTATTTACTTTTTGCAAGCTTTTAATCAAAAAACATGAAATGTCCAGTTAGACAACAAAATACAATCTTTCAAATACCAAAAGGAACTTTTATGAAAATCAAATCTAAGATCTTGCTAGGCTTGACATTTCATTTTCCCATGTGCAACAACATTATTCATATATTTATCAAGCAGAATTTCATAAAGCAAACTAAACAAACACAGCCTTATTAACAACAGACTTCACAATTTATTAGTTGTGAAATTAATATCAGAAATAAAATCTTCCATAATGCCATTTCTTTTTTTTTTTTTTTTTATGCATTGCTCATAATCTATTAGAGAAGTGTCCATATCATGGTATAACTGGTAGTCCTGTATCTGGAAATATGCCTATAAAATATCAAAATGATAAGCTAAAGTCAAACAATTTCAAGTTCAAAACCTTCAATTCACAGAAACATATACATTATATCAGAATCTCTGTTTTCTTATTCAATCAATATTAGAATGTTAAGGTTGAGATAACATTTTTTCTATTGAAATTTAGTTAACCTTAAACAACCATGGATAGTATCCTATGGATTTTACTCCACACCGACTAAATCTCCGCATACCATTGAAGAAAAGAGCACAGACACAATTATAACAGAATAACAATTGGGACTTCTCATAGTGATAATGTCTTGATTATACGGAGAAAAAAAAAATTAATGCAGAATACAATATGATATTGTGTCAACGAAATATTTTACCTATGTATTCCACTATCCGTACAATTAATTCTTGGAAAGAACATAAGAATATGAAAAAAATATTATTAAACATGGTAGAATAAGAAGGATTACCATTGATGATAGGGCCTGAAGCCCAGCTGTACGTAGTTGTCCTACCCTTACCTCCTCTCCTATATCCTGAACTAAAGCACAAAGTTTTGGAATTAAGCCATCTAGATTGAACATGTAAGTACCATCTCTCTGCACAGTCCAAAGATCTCCAGTTAGCAGGGGGCTCCGCATAGGAGTTAATGAAAGCTTGGAGATGAGTTATATTTAAAGGTAGTATTCTTCTGAAATAAGGATGCATAATTGCAATAAAGAACCTACCAACAACTCCCACCTGATTATTCACAAAGTCAAAAAGAGTTTGGCATCCCAATATGCGTATGTCATCATGCCGTGTTTGATCTAGTAGAATGTGTATGATGCTAAGCAAGCTACTAGCAAACAGTGGCCTGTCACACGTTATAATTGATCAGAACTTGTCCACAAAATGATAAACAGAAGCCTAGTCCCTATATAGAAGAATTAGGCATGTTAATAATTTATCTTCTGTTGCATCTTATTCTCATTTTTCTTTCACCAGAAAGGTGAAAAAGTCACCAAAAAATGACATGCCTTTTCAGGAAGTATATAAAATTTGTAACAAAATCATATTCTGAAATAAATGTAAACCCTTAAGTTGTTCTATTTACTTATTGAATGTCACAAGCATGCAAAAATCATTCAAAATAATAGTAAGATGCATACACACAAGCACATTCTCCTGCAAACATTAGTAAGTATATGTTGGTACACAGAAAGAAAAACACTGCTATTATATATCCAATAGAAGATATATTATTGTAATATCTTATTGATGAAAACATTCACTCTTTAAAATGACTCCTACTTCTTTTGTTGACTTGCTGTAACCAGAAAATGAAGTTCAGATGTGTGTCTTAGTTTCTCTGATACATTCTTTCTCATCCAGCAATATGAGAGTCATTTAAAATACTATGAGGCACGTATAACTCTCAGTGAAGAGTAAAGACAAAGAAATCCTACAACTCATCAACTTTTTATGGATGAGTGCATGACAGAGTAGCCATATCTATCTAGTACTTCTAAATTTTCACAATTTAAAATTTCCAGTCAATTAATCTGTAACTCTACTTTAACAAGCTAAACAAACTGATTTTTTAAAAACCAACTAGTGAAGACCAAACTCCTAGAAACAAATATGAAATTCACATATTTCTGTTTAGATAGATCCAAACATCTTATATTTTCTTTATTTATACAAGTATGAATTCTAATTTTTCTAGCACAAATTCAAGTTAAGCTATGCTGCTGCTATCTAAATTTTCAGACCCAATAACTGTAGCCACAATGAGTAGAAAGCAGCAAGTGTTTCATTTGTCAAGGGACCATCAACGAACAAAATCATGCTATAAAGGCTAGTCTTGCTTTCAACAGCCTGAAACATCTGGTCGTGGAGAGTTATACCATGACAATTCAAATGGTTAACATGCATTAGTGACTCAACAGCCACATTTGACACAGTTACTATGCAACTTTTCTAGGAAAATTTAAAAAAAAAAAAAAAAATACACAAGAGAAAATAATGCCACATGTAATGACTTCAATAAGTACTCACAATAAGCGATGGGAGTTTAACTCACATTTGCACCTTACAAGAAACCAACAACTTCCTGTAGATACACATAACAATTTTTACAGATTGAAACTGCTCATTTCTCAAATCCTTGTAACACCTTTGTTCAAGAGAACTTGTTATCTGCATAATACATTCGAATCTTATCAATACATGAAAAATAACCCAAGAAAATTAATATTAGAATAACCCAAAAGAACTTGTTATCTGTGTAATACATGAAAAATAGCCCAGGAGAAATAATAATACAATTTGAGCAATACTTCAATAGAGATGTAAAAATTATCCAATTATTTAAAAGAAATTAACAAAACCAAGAAGTTGTTGCCAAATGGTCCAAACTGGATCAACCAGTACTGGAATTTTCTATTATTTTTATTTTGTTTCAAATTTGGTTTCTGAATGAAGCCAAAGAGCATACGATCTTTTCCAGTTTAGCATACGATCTTCTCTAGTTTCTATCAACTTTGTACAATAATAAGTCCTGTAACTCGTTTTTTGCATTTTCCCTTATCAATCTATGTTCAGTCTCTCTCGTTGTAAAAATGCCTCTTTATAAACTCCTTATTTTTCTTCTGTTCCTATTTTCCATCCTTTCACTACATGTACATATCTGCCTCTCCTACTCCCTCTTCCCTACGTGCCACTCTCAACACCACTCTTCTGCCAAAACCTTATTTCAATTTCTTCACATAAGAATACTGATGAAGTGAATTGAATTACAAGGATTAAACTAGATCAACTATTCTCTGTATCAACTTAACCAATATTTCATGCTAATATATGCCAACAAGGCCCTTCCAATCCCTCTCAGTCCCTTTATCATAAGTGACTAATTAATAGGATTACGCTGGGAAGAAGATGATGTCATGAGTAGCGTTCATCTTGCCATCGTTTAACACATAAAACTCCTTAGCTGGCCACTGAGTTTAACATTTCTGCATTCATAATTTCTTATTATGCTCGCTATCTTATAACAAATGGTCAACAGCTTCCCTCGGCTCCACTTGCATAACAGTTGAATAATCAAGTCATAGGACAGACAATTCCAGAATTAAGGCTAGTACCTTTGGAATGCGGAGAGGGTTTTTAGAAGCATATTCACAGAGTTTACTAATCTTTCGATCATTTAGTTGTTCATCCTGCCAAAATAAAAGAAGAGGCACAAAATGTGAAACCACTGAAGAAAATTGCAACAAAATGTATAACCCACTATTATTCTCACTGCTGATTTTATGTTATTCAATAAAATTTTACAGGCCTAACACAATGATGATGAAGAGCCACAACTTTTGAGCTCGAAGCCTCTACCAAAGTTAAATTACATTGGACGTACCAAAAAAGTGAACTGGGAGTACTCTGGGCAAGCAACAAAAACATCTCATGAAAGCATTACAAGCCCTCTTTAGCAGCCCCAAACAATACCCATACGCATGCATAAACCCCCACAAACATTTGCTTAAAACTTGTAAAATTTCTTACAAATGCAAAGCTAATTAACAACCAACGCAAATCACAAAGTTTCCAGCTTGATTAAAGCAACAAGTTTTCCTTCAAAAACCTCCCAATTGCTTAAAAAGTAGAAAAAGAGAAATCCCTTTTTCTTTTTCTCTCTACATTTTGCATATTACCTTAGCAACCAAACAACACACACACACAAAAAAAAAAATTGACACCTATGAAGAATATATATACTATTCTCAATCGCACATTCCATTTTTTTTTCCCTTTTCTCGCAATTTTTACCCTAAAAACAATAAAAAAAAAAAAAAACATTTTCTTCTAAAAAAAAGAAAATAAACAGTGTCATTGCAAAAAAAAAAAAATTCAAAAGTGAAGGAACAAAAGGCCAACCGCATTTCGAGGGAATATATCAGCAAGCAACTTCTTGTAACGCTTGATAGGCTGCCTTGATCTTGTGCGCAAGGCAGGACAAAAATAACATAAAGAATCACATACAGGCATCAAATGCGTCGAGATCACCCTCATCTTTTTATATATACATACAAATACAAATTCCAAATCCTAAACGCAAAAATCTACCAAAAATTGAATCCTGCAAAATCTGTATATATATAAAAAGAGAAATTTAGAGAATTGCCTCGGGATTTGGTGACGAAAATCGGGTGTTTGGAGAAGAAAATTGATCACCGAGGTTTCTCCACGAAAAGAAAAATGAAAGAGAATAAAAAAATGAGAATTGGGAGATCAACAGAATTGAAATGCATTGAGAAAATGGTATTTATAGCTTTCTTTGTCTTGATTATTTTTATTACTATTTTGAAATTTTTAACGGCTATTTTTAGCTAAACCACGGCTTAAACAGTGTACATTTTTATTTTCTTCTTTTGGACCCATACCCATTGATTGTTTGCCAGCTAATATATTTCCATATTAGAGAAGATGTGATTGCCATGTTCTTTCGATGGTTTTTTTTTTTTAAAAAAAAAAATCAATTAGCTCAGAGCTAAATCATTGAATTTGCTATGAAAATATTGCCATATAATGTCAAGACTTTAATAGATACATTATTATTATGATACTTAAATTTGAATTTCTATTATAGAAACATTATTTTACCCTCCTATAATTATAAATTTTCTTTTTTTTTATTTGTCACAAATTAAAAATCACTTTTTATTTTAAAATAATAGTTAAGTTGCTAAATTATCAAAATACTTTTATTTTAATAAGTTAATTTTAATGAAATAATAGTAAAATTTAAAATTAATTTAATGATAATTATAAGTATTCAAAATTTATTAAATTTTAACTAATTCAATTCGATTAGAGCACAATTATAAGGACGACAAAAGTCTCTCTAACTATGTACACCATGGTTAAACTCTAAAATATTGCTTAAATAAGAATAGTTATTTGTAACGTTTGTTGGTAATATAATTTATAATTTTGAGATAACGAAAATATATGTTAAATTGGTATGTTATATGTCATTCCATTCTAACTAAAATGTTACTAGAAATTTAATTTGAGATTTGTCGCAGAGATATAATTTTAACTTTTAAGATTGAAAAATGCCACATTTTTTCAGAAAATCATATATATATATATTTCCCTCACTTTTTCTATATTTTCTTGTCACCCAAACAATCAATACTGGAAAAACAAAATACTTCAATCTCAACCCTCTCAATCATGATACCCGTTCCGCCATCATCTCCTCCATTATCTGCAACATTTTTATTTAAAATATATATTAATTAATATTGATAGCGGGTTATTATTAAAAAAAAAAAAAAAGAAAAACTATTGATAGCTGGGTATAGGTGTATATTGGCAAGAATTTTTGTTTTCCTTCTCCCCTTTGTGCATGGAAACAAAATGTGCTCTAAAGTGGACGCTATTTCTAGGAGGTATTTTGTTATTGGCTAATAGTCTCAAACCAAGTTGATCAAACAAGTCTGCAATACTGATTTTTTTTTTAGCAAGAAAATATCTTTGATTGAATAGCAATATCAGCATACATAAGAGCTAAAAGCTCCGGATGAACATTAAAACAATTGTTATGGAAAATCAACTGAGACTCATTCCTAGTTAGCCAATCAGCTACTTTGTTAGCATTCTTGGGAATGTGTACTATTTTGATATGATAAGCTTCTCGTAACATCTCTTTTACTTTTTCTTCTAGAACCGCAACTTCCCAAGGGACATTTTGAGCTTCACCGGTGCATAACTGAGTAGCTTGAATGCAACCTGACTCTATTTGTATTGGAATGCAAAGGAACTGTTTAGCAAATCTCACAGCTTCTCTAATAGCTACCATCTTT
>CATIWK010336244.1:0-10985 GCA_949634005.1 Mallotus japonicus
AAACAAAAAATCAAAGGGAAGAACTTTACCAAAAAAACCAATCCAAGTTGGGTACTTGCATGCACAAAAAGATTGAGACTTTTGCTTCATGAGAAGGGTATTTTCGTTGCAAATAAAAAATTAAGAAGCTTTGAACAGATTATGAGCACAAAAATGCAGAAACTACAACAGCTTAAAATAGAAAGCAAAGCAAAGGAAAGGCTTTGCGTTCCATATGGAAGAAGAAAAATTAAAAAAATATTACTCTGGATAGACATAGTCACAGCCTCCTGTCTTTTCTTTTAAAGTAAAGAAAGAAAAAAGAAGAAGAAGAACACACAGGAAGAAGAAGACGCAAATGAAGATCAACGTAAATGACGCAAAAGTGGGTAGGCGTGTAATTTTTCATAAAAATATGACACGCCTGTAATATTTTATAAAATATGGGTATTTTACTGAAAATGAGATTCAAAAAATAGGTATTTTTGTAAAAATCCTTTAAACAACTAGAAATGGGCCCATGACATTTTCTTCAAATCTGTTTTGTTCTCTTCTTCGGCCTCTTCATATTGAGGATTTCAGGTTCTTGTTCAAGGGGCGAAAAGATTGGGTCTTTACCAGCACGAATTTCACAGTAAATCTAACTAAGTATTGTGTGAAGAAGCCGCACTAATTTACTGTCCAAAATGTTATATAACAGCAACCTTTCTTACTGACTCCTTTTTTGAAAACCTGTTAATGCGCGCCTTTTATTTCCTACCGCCAAAATTCCCCCTTCCAACAATTTCACTCTACTGTTTCTCCATAAATGTTCGCTCTCTTAATTTTCAGACTGCACCTTCTAATACCCATTTACCTAAGCTCACATTTAAAGAATATCAGCTCCTGCGTTGCCTTTCCCAGGGTAGACTCCACGATGCAAACAACCTGGTCGACAAAATGTCTGAGAGAAGTTCCCAAAGCCGTATCGTTTACTGGACGTCCTTGCTTACGAAATATTCAAGAAGTGGTTTTGTTGATGAAGCTCGTGGACTTTTTGATATCATGCCCGAGACAAATGTTGTTAGTTATAATGCAATGTTATCTGGGTTTCTGCAGTATGGTAGGCTGAGTGAGGCAATGAAGTTGTTTGAAGAGATGCCAGAGAAAAATGTTGTTTCATGGACTTCGATGCTATGTGGGTTGGCTGATGCTGGAAGGATTAACGAGGCAATTAGACTGTTTGAGGAGATGCCAGAAAGGAACGTCGTTTCTTGGAACGCAATGATTGTTGGGTTGATTAGAAATGGGGATTTGGAGTATGCAAAAATGACTTTTGATGAGAGTCCAGTCAAGAATGTGATCTCTTGGAATACCATGATTGCTGGGTATGCAGATCATGGTAGAATGGAGGAAGCAAGGGCTTTGTTTGATGAGATGGAGGATAGAAATGTGATTACATGGACTAGTATGGTATCGGGTTATTGTAGAGTAGGTGAAGTGGAGGAGGGGTATCATTTATTTCGGAGAATTCCGAGGAGAAATGTTGTTTCTTGGACTGCCATGATTGGTGGGTTTTCTTGGAATGGCTTCTATGAAGATGCATTATTGCTTTTTCTTGAGATGAAGAGGAGCTCTAACATAAGACCAAATGCAGAGACTTTCATTTCACTTGCTTATGCTTGTGCTGGTTTAGGATTTCATCGTCTTGGCAAGCAGTTGCATGCTCAGATGGTATCTAATTGGTTAGAATGTGATGATTATGATGGCAGGTTATCTAAAAGCCTTATTTACATGTACTCTTCTTTTGGCTTCATGGATTATGCACATCATATATTTAATAAAAACTCAAGTCGTCATGTTGTTCAGTCCTGTAATTATATGATAAATGGTTACATCCGAATTGGGCAATTGGAGAAGGCTCAGAATTTGTTTGACAGTCTACCTGTCCGGGACAAGATCACGTGGACTTCAATGATTGATGGATATTTTATTGCTGGAAATGTATCTGAAGCATGTTGTTTATTTCATTTCATGCCTGAAAAGGATGCAGTAGCATGGACAATAATGATTTCAGGGCATGTGCAAAATGAACTTTTTGCTGAAGCTACCTATTTGTTCACAGAGATGTTGGCTCAAGGTATTAGTCCCCTTAGTTCTACATATTCTATACTTTTTGGAGCTGCAGGTGCAGCGGCATCTCTTGATCAGGGGACGCAACTGCATGCTATGATGATAAAAAAGCTGTCTGATAATAACTTGGTTCTTGAAAATTCACTGATCTCAATGTATGCAAAATGTGGGGAGATTCATATTGCATACAGAATATTCTCGCAAATGATTTCTCGTGATATTATTTCTTGGAATTCCATGATCATAGGATTTTCACATCACGGGCTAGCGAACGAAGCACTAAAGGTCTTCGAAGCCATGCTAGATTCTGGAACTCAACCAAATTCTGTCACTTTTGTAGGTGTCCTCTCAGCATGTAGCCATGCAGGTTTCATCAGTGAAGGATGGGAGTTATTTAATGCAATGAGTGGTAGTTTTGCAATTCAACCAGGTTTAGAGCATTACATTTGCATGGTTGATCTTTTGGGCCGAGCTGGGAAATTAAAAGAAGCAGAGAAACTTATTTTGGGACTTCCAGTTGAAAGAAATCATGCTATTTGGGGGACACTGCTTGGTGTATGTAGTTTCAGTGAGAGAAATGCTGACATTGCTAAACAAGCCGCGACACGAATCCTTGAGTTAGATCCACTGAATGCACCTGCTCATGTGCTACTCTGCAATATATATGCTGCAAGTGGTCAGCATGTTGAGGAGCATAAATTGAGAAAGGAGATGGGTATGAAAGGTGTGAGGAAGGTCCCAGGATGTTGTTGGATAATTCTAAATGGAAGAGTCCATACCTTCTTATCAGGACATAAATTAGAATCACTTGCAGATGAAATGCTGTTATTCTTGTTCCAGTTTGGTGATAGATTATAGAAGGCAGCATGAAATTTTCAACTTTTGCACAGGAAAATCATTCTAGTGTACAACTGATATTTCCTACACCTATTAGACCATAGTTATTGAGGATTGTAAGGAACCTATACCCCTTTTGAAGCTACAATTTTTGGCACGTCAATTCAATGACGTGGCAAAAATAACTAAAAAAACTAAAGCAACAGCAAGCAGCTGTTTTTTTTTTTTGTTTTTTTTATGTATCTTTAATTTTTTCAATACAGATATAAGTGAGTTGAGATAGTTCACGAATTATTTAAAATTAATTAAAAAATATTCAAAATTAACTTGAAAATTGATTCGAGTATTGAGTGAGCTCACGAGCGTATTCAAATTTAACCTTTAAATTTAAAAGTGATGGATGAAGATTGAACCTGTAACCATGATTTGATATGTATCATATTAATTCTTTAACTAGTAGGCAAATTTAACGCCTATAATGATTATATTCATTATAGTATATATAAAATTTTATAATATTAATATAAATTTTATAATATTATTTATATAAATGTTTATACATTTATTTTTTAAAATTAATTATTATTTTATCATACATATTGATTTTCTAAGTACATAGCTATACGCATTAATTTTATAATTTAATTGAGTTGGAGTTTGAGATCACATACTTTAAAATTTGGCTCGAGTTGAAACTCATTTATTTGGACTCAAGCTTGAATTTGAGTTTCTCAATACTCGACTAAACTCGATTCGATTATATCCCTATTTCTAAAGAAATAATAGTCAGTTCTATCCCTAGATTTTTTTAGCAAAGTTGAAATTGCCCCTAAACTTTAAAAGTTGTAACACACTGCTTTTTTATATATTTTTTTAAATTTTAAACTGGTTTCTAATGTTTTAATCTTTTTTTAATTTTTAAATTGTTATTTAAAATTAATTTTATTTTTTGCATAATTATATTAAAATAATAAAAATAATGATATAATATATTTATATCAGCAAATGTATTATTTATTATATACAAAAGTTTTAAAAAACAAAATTATAATTTATATTATTAAAAAAGTAGAAAGAAATATTCTATTGGATTAGACTAGTAAATAATACATTGTATTCATAACTTTATAATATATGTAATTAATTGAAAATATAACATAATAGTTATAAGTAAAGTTAATGATACACATTCGTAACTTCTAATTCTTATAAGTATGTGTTAAAATATTTTAATAATTTGTAATGTGTCTTGCATTATTGTTTCTCATGTTTTGTATTTTTCTTTTCCCGGTTGGTTGGGTTGGATTGTTCTCTTATTATTTTTATTTTTAATAAAGGTTTTGATTAGGGTCGTTGCCCTGCCAAGACAATCTTATAAAAAAAATAATAACAATAACCAATGAAAATAAATATTTACTTTAATATTTTTATGAATATAAATTTTATGTTTGCAAGCTTAAAATAATATGTATAGTAAAATCTGGTAATAGCATTAATTTATTGTTTAAGCTTGATTTTATTTAACTAATGATGCTCTATTTAAAATGTTTATCAATAATTAAATAGATTAAAATAAAGATATGAAAATTATTGTTTATTTTATAATTTACGTATATCATAAAAGGTGTAATTGTGTTGAGTTAGGTCAATACACACCTAAATTCAAAATAGAATTGACTCTAAAATTAGAATGTCGAAACACGACTTGAGCTCATGAAAGTTTTTAAAGCAATGTATGCTTCAGTCAATTAAGTAATCTTCAAACTAGAGATTGACTCAATTTATTATATAAATAATAAAATTATATAATATTAAAATTATAAAAATACTTGAGCTTAAACTCATAAATTATTAATATTATTAAATTCAAAATATAAATAATAATGTTTTATATTTCTGTCATTTTAAAATATTTATAGGAATTTTCTCAATATTAATATAAATATCATATTGTTGTTACTGGAAGCTACTAAAAGATTATGAATAAAAAATATAAATTTTTAAAAAATTTAAGTCCAAAAAATGTTTCCAATATAATATCCATAAAAAATATATTAGTGGTACTTTGATACTATTTTAAAGGTTAAACCACAGTTACTTATCATTAAAAGTCTTCATATGAAAATATAGAAAAAAAATCATTTATTTTTTATGAACTAAATAAAAATTTTGTGTTACTTTTATATCATTATATAAAAATTTTATTATAATAGTGTAGGCGGTGGGGTTTAGCGTGCATCCAAGTGTTGGCGATCACGGCACTGTTGCGGGCTCGAGGCCCACTTAAGAAATACGATATAAGGTCAAAGCCTAATCGGAGATGGAGTCGCTACCCGGATGAAAGCCGGGACACACTTATACAGCAACTGGATTCCTACGGAAGTGCCCAGAAACCGTCATCAGAGAAACGGGTTCGGAAACTGGGTATGGACGTTTGAATGTCCACCCGACTTTGCAATCGGCCTCCGTTTGTGTTCTTGATTTATTATCTGTTGATTATTCGATTATTTCTTTTATTTACATGCGAATTGGATTTATCTTCAATCAATTATCAATTTTACATTAAGTTCA
The DNA here is from genome assembly GCA_949634005.1 of Mallotus japonicus. Lineage (NCBI taxonomy): Eukaryota > Viridiplantae > Streptophyta > Magnoliopsida > Malpighiales > Euphorbiaceae > Mallotus > Mallotus japonicus. The sequence continues at coordinate 5,500 of CATIWK010336244.1, forward strand.
AGTTTGCACATTATCCGTACTTCATTTCTTTTAGTCCCATTGCTCACAAAAGTAAAATTAATGTATAATCATGCATTCCAAATGAATGGGGAAAGGATTAGGGATTACATCACTTGAAATAAAACACAATAGTAATTCAACCTCTCAAGAACTAATTAATACAACTTAGTGATTTAAGAATCACTCTTAAGAATCCCTGCAAGATAAATGTTCACCCTTTCCCACATGTCCGGAATTTGGTTGATTAGCTCACAAGCAATAAACACTAGTCAAGGATTCGAACAATACACAAACATATACACAAATACATGAATAAACATGATATTTCTACTAATTCAACATAAATATAGCATAATCATACATAGGAATGAAACAGAACAATCTACAACACGTAAAAGAACATGCAAGAAACATGCAGGAGGCAGGATAAGGTGTCCATCACCCTGCTCAAGTGGCGATCGCCACTTGGTCTTCTGGTTGAGTGGCAATCGCCTCTTGGCAAGAGGCGACCGCCTCCTAAAGAGGCGGTCGCCTCCTCAACAGGGCGAACCGGACTCAGCAAAAACACAGAGTTTACTTCTATTCTAAGAAAACCACATATGCATGCATTTATGTCTTAAGACTACCCTAAGACTCCAATAAATCACATCAAAATCATGGTATATCATAAATAATTCACATTCAAAACATAGATCGACAAATAAGCAAGGAAATAACTTTATTTAAATCATGCTTTCAATATATAAAGATCAAGTGAAAATATTTACTGAAAATGAAGCTTTTCAAAGTGATTTGCCCTCAGAGATTGAATGAGAGCTTTTGTCTTCTCTCAAATGCAAGAGATCACCTTCTTCTCCCTTAAGAAATAGACTTCTAAGCTTGGTTGCTCTCCTTCCTTCAAAAAAATCACTCCTCTTTGCTCCTCAAAGCTCTTTTCCTCTTCTCTCTTCCTCTGGTTCGTTCTGCCTTCTCTCCAGAACCCAATTTTTTCTAAAAAACCCAAAAGTCCCTTCTCTCTTCTCTTCTCTTCGCTTTTAAGCTCTCCTACTACCCATCTAATCACCTCCCCTTCTCTTCCCCCCAAGCTTGCTCAAATCCACTCATTTTCTCCTCAAAAGATGATTTTTTGCGTGCTGGAGCTGAGGGTTAGGCGCAGGGGACCCACTTTTCTACTAATTACATGCTACATTTAATGCAGCATACAAGTGGGAGACCAAGAGGCGATCGCCCCTTGCCCATGAGGGATCGCCTCCTGGGCCTTGGCCCGCATGGGCCTAACTGGGCTCAAGGGTCTTGGATTGGGTTTTAAGGGGCTAAGCTTTCTAAATTGATTCTTAAGGAATTTTCAGGCTTTCTCTTGCATTCAAATCTCGTTCTCATCACTGGGCTTTGTTGCGGGCCAACTAAACCGAGCAATCACGGTCCGTCTCCTAATGCGAGCCGGCCGGATCGAGTGTCTACACCATGTCATTCATGCTAGACCACCTAGGCAAATATGATGATGTGTCTTTGCCACCTGTAATAATCTGATGATGTGGTATATGACACGTTAATGTTTTGTCCATGTGGCATAACCACATCGACCACTTGGATGCCACATGGACCAAAATGATGACATGACTTATGCCACATCATCACAAGTTTCCAACTGTCATGACAGGTAGCGAATACACTTTGACTTGTAATGCCCTGTTAGTATTTTCTGCCATGTGGCATAATACCATGGACCAAAATGATGATGTGGCATGTGCCACATCATCTTAAAATGTCCAACTATCTTGAAAGGTTGTAGTACACTTTGACTTTTGCCACGTCATCAAATGGTAAGTTGGAATAATATGGTGGGACACATGTGACGTTATGATGACCTTTGAACTGCCACATGGAAGAATATGATGATGTGGTATGAGTCATCGTACTACGTAGCATAATAACCGTTATTTTTGTGCCATGTGGAATCTGATGGCTTAAAGATTTGGAAGGAAAAAAAAAAGAAGAAAAGATTCGGGTCGGATATGGGAAATAACAGCATCCGAGAAGTGGACTTATATGAGTATCGAGAGCAGAACAATTTATCCTTGGCTTCAATTCACCTTCTTCGAAGAAGGAAAAAATGGAGGAAGCCAATCTTAATCCTCTATTATCTCCATTACAGAAATGTAAACCCCTTTTAAAACCTTCAAAAACCCTAAAGGTTCCTTCCGCACCTCTCTTTATCTCCTTCTATATACTTCTGCTCATCACGACCACCACAACACCAGCAGCAGCAGCCCCAATTTTACCCTCAAATTTCCTTTCATATTACACCCAACACTGTAACGACATCGTACCGGAATCCCCATCTACTAATACCCGCATTAACTTTGCTCTTGGCCCAGACAAAGCCCTACATTTTGATATTGTGTATTTCACCGGCGGTAGTCAAATCTTACCCAACAAAAATGCCACCCAAAACGGGGCCATTTCGCTTTCTTTTCACCCTAAAAGAAGTTCTATTTCTTATACACGGACACCTCACGTGCTTATTCTACAAGCAACTCTCAAATTTCACTTCCCTGTTCTCTTTAATTTCCGTAATCTGAGGGAAATTAGATTCCGGCCGCCGCGAATTCCGGTCAGATCAAGGTCTTTAGATTTCGAGCTTTACGGGTTTTGGTCAATGGATACCGGGAAGCTTTGTATGGTTGGATCTGCTAGATCGGGTTTTGCAAATTTGGGTGGTGTAAGTACTAGTAATGCTGTTTTAAAGCTCAATTATCCTGTTTACTTTAGTAACATTAGCAGTTTGATTAATGGTGTCTTGGAGAGTCTTAGTGATGAGGGTAGTTTGGGTTATTTTGAGCCTGTTTCTCTTTTGGCTGTACCTCATTTTGGTGAATATAATTATACATTGATAAATCGAGGAAATAGTAGTGGTAATATGTGTTATGGAGGGAGTGATGGTAGCAGTGGTAATAAGAATGATGTTTTACATTTAGAATGGTTAGATCCTAGTAGTTGTTTAACTCAGTTGTATAGTTTTGCTAGAAATTTTGAATTGGAGTATGGGAAGGATTGTGAAGGTTATGGTGGTGGTAAATGTAACCCTCTTCGTGGGGATTCTGGAATTTTGCCCAAGTTTATGACAATTCAAGGAATTAGATGTGAGAATGGAGGGAGTGGTGGAATTCGACTTCTAATAGGGTTTTCAAATTCTGTGGATCATGGCTATGGACCTTTTAGCTATGAAAGAGTTTTTGATCCTACTAGAATGTTAATTGGTGAGGGTGTTTGGGATGAGAAGAAGGATAGGCTGTGTGTGGTTGCATGTAGAGTTTTGAATTATAAGGATTCATTACTTAATGCTTCTGTTGGTGATTGCTCAACTCAATTGAGTTTGTGGTTCCCTAAGACCTTGACAATTACTGAAAGGAATACTGTTGTTGGGCAAATTTCAGGGACCTTAGCCGGGAATAAGACTGGTTACTTTGCTAGGATTAGATTTCATGGTTATGGGAATAGGATAAGGGGCCTCAAGGGTTTGAAGTATGAGTATACTATGCTTGACAGAGTAAGTAAATCTTGTCCAAAAAAGAAGACCATAGGAGGCACTGGAAAAGCATTCCCTAATGCTAATTCCGTGGACATGAGTTTCCAAATGTCTGTGAGAAGTGGAAAGGGACAAATAACACAAGGTTTTTTGTCCCCATTGTTTGTGGGCAGTCAGCTTGTGGAGCCCTATCGCATGAATGACAAGCACAAAGGACCTGTAAATATTAGCTACACGATGACCTTCACAACAAGCTCTGATTTTCAATTGGGAGACATGCTTTTGTCAAATGTAGAAATATTTGCAGAGGGAACATATGATAATCAGACTGGTCTCCTGTGCATGGTAGGTTGTTCACATCTGACATCACATAGCAAAAATTCGACAAAAGATGATTTGGTGGACTGTGAGATTCTGATTAATATTCAATTTTCTCCACTTAATGCAAAGGGTGGGGATAACACCAAGGGAACCATTAAGAGCGTGCGGGAGAAATCAGATCCTCTTTACTTTAGGCAACTTGAGATATCTTCAAACTCAATTTATAAGAGCCAAGCTAAAGAATCCATCTGGAGAATGGATGTGGAGATTACTATGGTTTTGATTTCTAATACTCTTGCTTGTGTTTTTGTGGGTTTGCAGCTGTATCATGTGAAAAAGCATCCTGATGTACTACCCTTCATTTCCTTTTTGATGCTTGTTGTTCTTACTTTGGGTTATATGATACCGTTACTATTAAACTTTGAAGCCATGTTTGTTGCAAATCACACCCGACAGAATGTTTTTCTTGAGAGTGGTGGATGGCTTGAAGTAAATGAGGTAATAGTAAGGGTTGTAACAATGATAGCCTTTCTTCTGCAATTCCGTCTGCTCCAACTCAGTTGGTCTGCTAGGCACACCCACGGAAGCCACAAGAGTTTATGGGTTTCTGAGAAAAGGGTTCTCTACTTGTCCTGTCCTTTGTATATAGGTGGTGGGTTGGTTGCTTGGTATACTCATCAATGGAAGAATTCCTATCAGAGTCCATATTTGCGACCACGCCTGAGGGCTTACAAGCAGCATTATCAGTGGAAAGACCTTAAATCTTATGGTGGTTTGATTCTGGACGGTTTCTTACTTCCGCAGATAATGTTCAATGCATTCTTGAATTGGAAAGAAGATACTCTTGCCTTTCCCTTCTATGCTGGTAAAACTATCGTCCGTTTGCTGCCCCATGCATATGACCTCTATAGGGCTCATAGTTCTACCTGGTCCCTTGATTTATCATACATATATGGAAACCACAAACAGGACTTTTATTCCACTACATGGGACATCATTATCCCATTTGTTGGTCTGCTGTTTGCTGCCTTCATTTATTTGCAGCAGCAATTTGGTGGCCGTTGGTTTGTTCCCAGGAAATTTAGTGGGACTTCAGAATATGAAAAAGTACCTGTAGCAAGCAGTGAGGAAGTGCAAGTGGGAACCTTACACTGAAGATTTTATAGTTTTTATTGTGTAGATTGCTCGTGATGTCTGTCAAATATTTCCTGTCTTAAACCCTGTGGGTATAGAGTACATATTTGGTTCAATATTCTGAAATATAGGAGCCATTGTCAATATCCCTGAAGCACATTGTCCTACTGCTAAAGGCTGTTACATCTGCTTTTTGGAAATTTGAGATATACTGTCATGTTTTAGTTCATCTATGGTAATCTTTCACAGTAAATCTCAATGTGCACGTGTGCATACCCTTTTTGTCTAGGTGAAAGCGATATATAAATTTCTGCTTTTGCTATTATTGTATACAGTTTTTATGATTATTCATAGAAATTTGAACATGTTAGAAGATGGAGTTACTTGATTTCTGTTATGTTTAAATTAGCTTCACAATTGCTACCGGCAGACAAAATGGTTTGACGTATATTCTTACACTCTGCATGTACATATGGCATTGCTTTTAGTCTTACGCTTTGTT
>CATIWK010336257.1:0-10847 GCA_949634005.1 Mallotus japonicus
ACACTAAGAATTAATTTTGGCCATGGAAGGCTAGAATTTTTCTTTAATTAAAATTTTTGGCTTAAAGAACTAAAAATAATATTCCTCATAATTTTATTTTGGCACATTATGCTAAAATAAAATTTTATATTGAAGCATATAACTTAAGAATTTATGTTGCTAGATTTTATTTGGCTAAAATTAGAGAAAATGAATGCCTAATTCTCTAATTTGATCGGGACACAAGAAGTAAGTGATAAGCCGATTAAATTTCCAAGAATGATTAAATTTATTTTGGCTTGAGATTAGCATGAAAGCATGAAATCTTAAAGTATACACATGTAGATATCGACAATATACAAGGAATGGAATTTAAAGCCATTTTTTAGATATTTTGCACAAAGCCAAATTTATATTTTCTTGGAAAAAGGATAATTGCAAACCAGAATTTTGGTTAAATTCACAAATGTTTGAACAGAAATTTATCATTTTTAAGTATAAATATTGGCCAAAGCTAGGCTAATACATTTGCTTAATGAGATGTGCTTTAGGACAAAATTTGGCGAGGGAAGAAAAAGTCTTTACGCTGAAATTAAATTGCCAAATTAAAGCTTAGATAAAATAAGCCAAGAAAGTGAATTTTAGCCAAAAATCAAGAGTGTACATATCACTTATATGCTAACCTTGTTTGAGAAAGAAGGTTAAATTTATTTTTGGCCTTTAAAGATGGCATTAATGATGAATATGTATATGGCCATAACAGGAATTTAAACTTGCCCATAAAGGATATAAATTTTAGAAAAATAAAAGTTAGAGAACTCAATTAGATATATAATTATTCATTAGGAACCTATCAAATAAAACATGGAAAATTCATAAATTTCAAGATGGTTTCATACTAAATATTAGTACAGATAGTGTCATACTAAATATTAATACGAATTATTATGGCATGAAAGTAATTAAAAGGACAAATTGGTTTAAATTTGATGGATGTTAGTGTACGAACATAAAAATTAGAGAAACAGAAGTTTAAGAACTCAACTAATAGAAGTTGGTATAAATGAATTTCATAAAATTTTGGAATTCATTTGTAATTCCAAATAATGTGTATTCGGTTTGAATGAACATGTTGTAGAATTCATATGTAATTCTAAATTTTTAAATTTGTAGAATTGATTATAACTAGATTAATTTCTAATAAAATGGTTGAAATTTCCAAATGAATTCCATAACTTTTAAGTCTATATTTCTAAATGGCAAAAATACCCTCTTATTATTTTTATTTTCAAAAATATTTTTCTATCTGAAAAGGTATTTTTTGACAAAAATTTAAAATTAACTTGAATTCTAGATTTATACCAAACACAGTATAACAAAATATGAAATTCATTTCAAATGAATTTCACAAACAATTCATTTGAACCAAATATACTTCATTAATAAAAATTCATTCGAAAATAAATTCTCTTTGGAATGCATTTGAAAATAAAATGAATTTCTTGGTGGAATTGAATCAAACATAATGTAAGAGTATGTTTAGTACTAGTATAAATGAATTTCATAAAATCTCAAGAAATTCATTTTCAATTTCAAATAATGTGTTTTTGGTTTAAATGAGCATGTTGTAGAATTTATTTTCAATTCTAAATTTTTAAATTTGTGGAATTAATTATAACCACATTAAATTCTAACAAAACAGTTGAAATCACCAAATGAATTCCATAACTTTTAAATCTATATTTTCAAATGACTAAAATACCAGCTCATTATTTTTATTTTCAAAAATATATTTCTTTAACTTTTTTCACATTCCAAGAATGAAGATCTACAGCCTCATGCCAAGGAAGTTCGAAGTGTATACTATATAAAAGGTCCTAAAATTGGGTGGATAGCTCAGACTTATAGGAATTTATAAGAAGAATGCAAAAGGTAACAAACTTGGCAAGGGTAAAAAAGACTTAGGATAATCTCTTATAATCGACCAAACTTCTAAAAATAATTTGGATGGAGAGTTGCAAGAGTAGAAAGTTGGGTAAGGAGTAGCTTGACATAGACTGAATTTTCTGCTTATCAAGTGTGGGTTGTTGTTGAGCATTTGCATGATCAACTAATTAACCACTTGTATTTTGACTTTAACAAACAATGTTTATGTACTAACAGTTTTTGTTTAAGTGATTGAAGTATTAGTTAGAAAATAAGATACTACCAAATAGAGGATTAACAAATCAAACATAAAGAGAAGAAAATCAAGCTCAAGAGGACCTCCATATATGCATCTTCAAGCATGACAATAATTCAAAGTGCAAGGAGATTGCAATTGCTCAAGAAAGATTAAGTTTTCTCATGATCAACTACTGCTCACGATCCTGAGCAACAACACACGATCCTAAGGAAAACAGGACCAGGTAACCGCAAGACAAAGCCTTTTGAGCTTGAAGTTGCTGGGTTGCTCACGGTCATGAGCATGCATGCACGATCTTGAGGTAGTCCTAACAAAGCCCCAATGGCTCTTTGCAGTTCCAACAGCTATAATATTTGACGCTCATGATCCTGAAGGTGTTGTTCAAGATCCCGAACATACAAAATTCTACAAAAGCTGAATATGCATTTAATGAAGATGAAGAAGGTTAGGGACGAATTTAATGATCTATAACAACTATTTTTCACTCTCAATCAATATATACCAACTCTAGAACTTCATTTAACAAGTTTTGACAAGTTAGTTGAGCTATTGAATGCTTTAAAAATCTCTTTGAGCTACTCCTTTATTCAAAAATTCTCTTTATCATTGAGTGTGGGTTATGAGTTAGTATAGCTCTCTTCTTCTTCTTCTATTTCTTGGGTTGAAAAAGGACGTAAGGTGTTAATACTAGTGATTGGTGGTTAAGTGTGAGCTTAAACACTTGAAATCTTTGTTGTAGTTAAAGCTTAACCGAGAAAAGCTCGGTGCATTGTAAAGGTTAGATTTGAGCCTCAAAAACTCTTGTAAACTCAATCTTAATTAATAAGATTGGTGTGAGTGTTCAAAATCCTAACTTAAGGATAAGTTAGGTGGAAATGTAAATTCAATTTGTGAATTGACCTCTTTAAATACTTGAGTTCTTGAATCTTCTTCTTGTTCATTCTTATTAATCTGTCTTAATCTCACACAATTAAGTTCTAATTTCCTCAAAATTATTGACTTGCCCTATTCACCTTCCTCTAGGGCCTTTTTCAATTGGTATCAGAGCTTAACTTCTTGAAACTTCATTGCAAGAAGCTAAGATCATGGGGAGCTCTATTTTGATAATGATCATATTAGGTTGTGGGATATGATCTTAGATGGTTAGAAAGCTCCAATAGCCAAAGTTGATAATATTGAATTCATCATTAATAGAAGCTAATAGACTCAAGAGCAAAAAGATGAAAATCACAAGAACAAAAGGCCATGACTATTCTACTTGCCTCAATGTCTAGAGATGAAGGAGATAAAGTTCAACATTGTCAATACACAAAAGAGATATGGGAAACTCTTGAAAATTACTATGAAGGAAATGTGCAAGTGAGGAGCAAGATGGTTCAACTCCATGTTTATGAGTATAAACTCTTGAAGATGAAACCACAAGAATCAATCACTGAAATGACCAACCATCTTAATGCTCTTGTCACAACTCTAAAAAAGTTGGAAAACACTACTCAAAGGAGGAGATTAACACTAAGATTCTAAGAATCCTATCTAAGAAGGATTGGGAATCAAATGTGACCTCCATTAAGGAAGATGATGACCTATCCAAGTTTTCCACCAATATTCTAATTGGGAAATTATTGACTCATGAGCTCACTTTGAAGCAAAGGGAGGATAAAAGAGTAGAGAAAGATGGAAAGAAGAAACAGATTGCCTTGAAAGCTTCTTAAGATGCAAGTGATGATGAAAGCCTTATTGATTCTAGTGAAGAGGATGATGAGATTGCAATGATCATTAGAAGCTTCAAGAAACTATTGAGGAGAAATAACTTTTTAAGGCAAAGGGATAACAAGAAGGATGAAGGAAGAAAAATAAAAAAGTCACTTGATATGAGTGCAAGAAATTGGGTCACATAAGAAATGAGTGCCCCAAGTTGAAATTTAAGAGTAAGGGAGCAAAAGAAAAGAAGAAGGCATTCAAAACTACTTGGGATGACTCCTCCGATTCAAAAAAGGAAGAGGAACAACAAGAAGTTGCCAATCTTTGCTTCGTGGCACTTGAGGACAATCATGAGGTACCTTCTACTTCTCATTCTTCTTATGATGAATATGATAGCTTTAATAATGGTTGTGATGATGATGATGATGAGAGCTCTATTACGAGTAAGCTTATGTTTAAATATAAAAATCTTTTTTCAAAGAAGAAGTATCATAAGTAAGAGCTTTTAAAAATGTCTAAAGATTTTAAAAATTTTAAAAATGAGTTTGCAAAATTTTCTTTATCAAGTGAACAAATAGCAAATGATTTAAGAACTCATCTCTTTTGAAAAATGAACTTGAGAAAGCTAAACATGAAAATGAGAAACTTTCACAAGAAAATTTAGATTTAAAATCTTCAATTTTAAAATTCAAAAAAGGGAAAGGATAGTTTAAATAATCTTTTAGAATCACAAAGATTTTATGGAAATACACATGGCTTGGGCTACTCTAATGGAGCACCATCCTCATCATTAAATCAAACCATATAAGCTAAAGCTAAAGATCATTCTTCTTATTCATCATTTAATATGAGTGACAAGGCTCAAGTCATTAGCACAATGAAGCCTAAATTACCTAGAGCTAATAGAGAGTCAAAAAGGACTCATCCCCTTAAAGCTTATAGGTCTAAAACTCAAGTCAAAGAACCTCAACCTAGACATGCTTTCATGTACACTAAAAATCACACATCAAAACATACTTTACAAACGCATCACACTCAAACTTGTAATTACATGTCACATACACACTCTATATTTCATAAGAAAACTAGGATATATCCACAAAACTTTCATGCAAAATTTAGAAGGTATGGAACTCATAAGAAAAATATGCAATATACCAACATGAAATACCATTATACACCTAGAAGAAATATATTTGCTCATGTTAGATGCTTCTATTGCATGACCCAAGGTCACATTAGTAATGTATGCTTCTATAGAATGTTACATTTATAATTGTTTCCCTTGGATTATTTTGAGACTAACCAACCTAGGCCAACTAAGGTTTGGGTTCAAAAGAGTGTTTAAATTTCCTAAATGTATGTGTGCCTTAAGTCCACTAAGAAGAATAGTTAATGGTACCTTAATAGTGGATGCTCAAGGCACATGATGGGAGACAAAGACCAATTCAACTCCCTTGAAGCAAAAGAAGGAGGCAATGTCACCTTTGGAGACAATGCTAAATGGAAGATTGCTGGAATTGGCAAGATAGGTAATCCTCAAACCTTTTTAATTCATCATGTGCTTTTGGTTGATGGTTTTAAGAACATATTACTTAGTATTAGTCAATTATGTGACATGAAAAATAAAGTTACTTTTTGCCTAAAGAATTGCATTATCCGTAGCCTTAATGTTGACAAAGTCATCTGTAGTGGTGAAATAGTTGATAATGTGTATGTTATTTATCTAAGCAAAGTAGATAATTAAAAATTTAAATGTTTGATGTTTATTTTACATGATTCATAAACTCGGCATAGTAGGTTAGGACATGCTAATTTTGAACTTCTTGATGGCTTTAGTAAATGTGAGCTTGTGGACGGTTTACCCAAACCCAAGTTCACTAAGGACAAGACTTGTGATGCTTGTCAAAATGGGAAACAAATTAAGTTATCCTCTAAGCTAAAAAACAGAGTGTCCATTTCTAGACCTTTAGAATTAATTCACATGGATTTATTTGGTCCTACTAAAGTGGCTAGCTTCGGTGGAATGCACTATGAATTTGTACTTGTTGATGACTACTTTAGATTTACTTGGGTTAGTTTCTTGGCTCATAAAAATGATGCTTTTAAAGCTTTCCAAAGTTTTACGAAAAGAGTTCAAAAAGAAAAAACCTTTTGCATTTCATCTATAAGAAGTGATCGTGGAACCGAATTTGAAAATGAATTTTTCAAAAATTATTATAATGAAAATGAACATTTTCATAACTATTCCTCTCTTAGAACTCCTCAACAAAATGGGATAGTTGAAAGCAAGAATAGGACTTTAGTTAAGATGGCTAGAACTATGCTCTATGAATATAACTTACAACTATATTTTTGGGTTGAAGCTATTAATACTGCGTGTTACATTTTAAATAGAGTTTTCAAAAGACCTATTTTGAATAAAACTTTGTATGAGCTTTGGAACAATAGAAAACCTAAAATTTCATATCTAAGAGTATTTGGGTGCAAATGCTTTATATTGAACACTAAGGATAATCTTGGAAAATTTGATTCTAAAGCCGATTAAGGCACATTTTTAGGGTATTCCACCTCTAGCAAGGCTTATGGCATCTTTAATAAGAGAACTCTAGTAGTAAAGGAGTCCATGCATGTAGTATTTGATGAATCTAACCCACTTGATCCGAGAAAGGTTATTACTTGTGTTGATGATATTGTAGATGAATTTTTAGAGATAAATCTTCAAGAAAATAATGCTAGCAAGCCTTTAAAACTAAAAGCTCCAAGCAAGGAAAAGCAAAGAGATGTTCCTCAACTCACCTTGAAGGAAGAGCTACCCAAGGATTGGCATTTCAAGAAAGATCATCCTAAAGAGCAGATCATAGGTGGCACATTAAATGGGGTAACTACTAGATCTCATATTAAACCTATTGTTAATTTAGCCTTTCTTTCTCAAATTGAATCTAAGTCCACTAGTGAGGCTTTGGATGATGAGTCTTGGGTTCTTGCTATGCAAAAACTCAATCAATTTGAGAGGAACAAGGTTTAGAACAAGACCTAAGAACTACCCCATTATTGGCAATAAATGGGTGTGTAGGAATAAGCTAAATGAACAAGGCATTATTGTTAGAAATAAAGCTAGGTTAGTGGCCAAAGGTTATAATAAAAAAGAATATATTGATTACGATGAAATCTTTGCCCCGGTTGCAAGGTTAGAGGACATTAGAATGCTACTTACTTATGCATCGTACATGGATTTCAAACTCTTTCAAATGGATATTAAAATTTCATTTTTGAATGGTTTTCTTTGAGAAGAAGTACATGTTGAACAACCTTTGGGTTTTGAAAACTTTGAATTTCCAAATCATGTTTTTAAACTAACTAAAGCATTGTGTGGATTAAAGCAAGCTCCTAGAACTTGGTATGAAAGGGTGAGTACCTTTTTAATAGAGAAGGGATTCTTTAAAGGAAAGGTAGACATAACTCTTTTTATTAAGAAATTCAATAATGATTTAATTATAGTACAAATTTATGTAGATGACATTATATTTGGTGCTACTAATCATTACTTGTGTGAAGAGTTTTCTAAGTTAATGCATGGGAAAATTGAGATGAGCATGATGGGTGAATTGAACTTTTTTGGAATTCAAATCAAGTAATACAAGGATGGGATATGCATTAACTAAGCAAAGTATACAAGAGACATCCTCAAAAATTTTGGTATGGAAAGAGCCAAAGCTAGTAAAACGCCTATGAGCACCACTACCAAACTCACCAAGGATGAGAACGGAAAGTCGGTTGATAAGAAGTGCTATAGAGGTATGATCAAATCCCTCCTTTATTTAACTGTAAGTAGACCAGACATAATTTTTGCTACATGCTTGTGTGCACATTTTCAATCTAATCCCAAAGAATCATACTTGAATAGCCTAAAAAGAATCTTTAAATTTCTTATTGGCACCATACATTTAGGACTTTGGTACCCTAGGATTCCCTCATTTAATTTAGTTAGCTATTCGGATGCCTACTTTCCTAGGAGCTTATTAGATAGAAAGAACACTTCTAGAACTTGCCAATTTTTAGGAAATTGCTTAGTCTTTTAGTTTAGCAAAAAGCAAGTCTCGGTTGCCCTGTCCACCTTTGAAGTCGAATATATGGCGGTAAGTTATTGTTACTCATAAGTATTGTGACAAAAACAACAACTAATGGACTATGGAATTAGTATTTCAATCAAATATGACAATACAAGTGCTATAAGCCTTAGCAAGAACCTCATTCAACATTCAAGAACCAAGCATAGAGACATTAGGCATCATTTCTTGTGTGATCATGTGTAAAATAGTGACATTATTCTTGAATGTGTTGATACTAATCATCAATTAGCTGATATATTTACCAAACCTCTAAATAAGGAAAGGTTAAGCATGAACTAGGCATGTTAGATGGTTGACACACTTTTAAGTACCTCTATGCATTCATTTCTTTACAAATGATATATAATCAAGTGCTTATTGTATTTTTATGTGTACTTAGTCAAATTACCATAATTCTGATTTTATTTGTGTCATATCTTAATCAAGAACACAATAATTTTGTATGCTATCTCATGCTTTATGTCCCCTACAATAGTGATGGAATATTCTGATCTTATACTCATATGTTTGTGATTATGTGATTATGCTCGCTTGATCTTATTCTTTAGTGTAAAATTATTTCCATGAATTACCTATATATTTTTAATTAATTTTCTATTTAATAATTAATTATTGAAATTAATTCGAATTATTAATTATTTAAAACTAGCAAAAATAAATTTGTCCCTAAAATTCCACATTTGCCTTCTTAACTTTTTCTAAACAATGCCTAGCTTTAATTTAAAATATTTTGTCCTTAAATGTTTTTCAATTTTTGTCAATTCAGTCCATAAGGACTAAATTGTAATGATTTTCTAGACCAGTTGAACTAATTTTAAAAGTTTAGGAACCAAGGAGCAAAATGGTCATAATTGTTGTATTCAATAGCACCAGTTCATGACACTTGTCTGTTTCAGACTCTATGCCCCTCACGATCATGAGGAGCAGTCTAACAGGTCAAATATGACCTTTTTTTCACCATTTCTGAAGAAGTGTAACTCTTCTTCCCAAACGGCTCCAAAATCCTTACCCTTCATTTTTATCTCATATAAGGGTGAATATCACTCAAAACTCTATATAAAAACTCACTTTTTTCACCCTTTAACCCTTACTTTCTTTTCTCTCCTTCAAACTCTTTTTTTTTAGTGTTTCTTTGTCTTACATATATACATCCATGTTCCATGTCTTCTCTCCTTCCCTCATAATACTACTTATTCTTTACCCCATACAAATATGGCCCCAAAGAAGAGCACTAAACAAGAGCCCCCTTCCTCCTCTTCATCCACACCAAGGAGAGCAATCAAAGAACAAACAAAATGAACCCTCTTATCTCCTACACTCAAGCATAAATTAGTACTAAAACCTAATCCTTCTCTCAAAGGTCTATTATTCTTTCAAGATTCATGTCTAAAGTGGCTCTTAAAGAATCAGGATGCTATGATGAAGTGAAAGGGCTTTTTAAAAATGTAGGACTTTTTCATCTTGCATTTGACATTCTTCCTACTTATCCTCAACTTGTGGTTGATTTTCTTTCCACCTTTTTCCTTAGGACTCACCACATTAATGCCCAAAATCCCTTGAAAAACATGAGGTTTAGTTTTAGGGGGTAGAGATAGGTTCCTCACCGCCTAAGATTTCGAAAATATTTTTAGTTTCACTCAAGGGGGTCTCCATCAAACAAATAATTTTTGGTCCCCTCATAATTTTTGGGTTAATCATTGCAAACCTCCATCAATTGCTTTTCAAGAGGGTGTCTCTAAATCTTCCTGTCACGACCCAAACCCGAGGGTCACGACCGGCGCTAGGGAACGGGAATTCACATGAATTTGGAACGCGTAGCAAGCCTTACACACAACTTCCAAACAAACAAAATCATAAATTTACCTCAAGATTAAAACTTTTATTATCATCCATAAATAAAATCATAAAATAATTAAATATATAACCTAAGTATAAATCCTCAACACAAAATATATGCTCAACACATATATCATCATAACAATACATAACCCATTTTAAACTGATCAAATTACAAATACGTCATCAATTATTCAACTACTATTGCGGTGTCTAGAGTACGATTATAAGAAAATAAATATTAACATGACATACATAAAGTAGCCGGGGGAAGAACAAGTCTGGCGCCGACATATAGGACTAACTGCAGACTCCCAAGATCCTGGGAAAAATAATTGAGGGGAGTCAGACCTCACTAAGTAAGATAATAAAGAGAGCTGTATGGTTTTGAAAATCCCTTTAGTAAAATAATAATAATAAAATAAATTTTATTATTATTAAAACTAAAATATTTAAAATTTGTTTTCAAATCATCAA
This sequence comes from Mallotus japonicus, assembly GCA_949634005.1. Taxonomy (NCBI): domain Eukaryota; kingdom Viridiplantae; phylum Streptophyta; class Magnoliopsida; order Malpighiales; family Euphorbiaceae; genus Mallotus; species Mallotus japonicus. The sequence continues at coordinate 10,312 of CATIWK010336257.1, forward strand.
CTCTCCAATCTCAAATAAATATGAAAATTTTAAAATAAAAGTAATTCAAAATAAATTATTCTTTATTTAGAAATTTAAAGGTGAAAAATCTTGGTAGAACCCTACTCCACAAAGTCTAATAGCCACTTGGCTCACTTAATCCATAAGACTACTGATCCCCGAGAGCTAGGCATCAACCGAGGCACCAGCTGCAGTCATTCACTTAATCCAATATTTGGCTGGCGGTCCCCGAGAACTAAGGCATCAACCGAGGCACCCATCCTAGTAACCAATCATAACAATTCCAATTATCACTAGCGGTCCCTGAGAGCTGAGGCATCCACCGAGGCACCCGTCCCAGTTAACCAATCATTTAAATTAGGATCCATCTCTTAATCTCTACCAGTGTGCACACGGTCCTGATGAAACTCATAAGGTAGCCCGTTCTACCAGTATTTTTTTTTCAAAACTATCATATAACTAAAAATATAGCACAATTTAAGAAAGCTATAATTTACAAATTAAATAACATGAAATAAAACAAAATAATCATAATG
>CATIWK010336334.1:0-13045 GCA_949634005.1 Mallotus japonicus
TGCATGCATGAGCTTGTAACCACCTAATAAACAATTCTAATACATGAACACAGAACAATTACCCTGACAAAACAATCATGGAAATGCATCCTTAAAAATTTCGCAGGCAATGTCGAATTAGAGGCGACTCGTTTCCAAATGATTCTCCTTATAATATCCTCAGCCTGATGACAAGAATCCTTGTAAAAGTTTTTTCTCAGACCCCCTCCATGGCAAACTCCTACTCCATAAACTAACGCAATGGAGATAACCAACAAAACTAAGCTAGTCGTTCTCATCTTCTCCTACTTGACACTCTTGATATGTGCACTGCCTACAACACAATGCCTCCCTATTTATACAGAAAACTCCATGCATGCTTTGCAATTACAAGGAAATCCAGGTTGACTTGAGCTATATGTTGATGTTATACTTTATTTTTAAAATATTAAGAAAAGGGTGTTAGTTAAAAGATGGAAGGACTCAAAAGAAATTATTGGTTGTGGGTTCTTGTCAAATTATGTGATTTTGCACATTACTTGGTCTCAATTTGATCATATCATGGATGACATTTGATCTAATTCATTACCTGCTACTCCAGACTTTTATACAATAATGTTCAAATATATTTAATTCAGGGTTGGCTATAATAGTCACTAGCAAGCTAGCTTAGTTCTAACTAGATGTAAAGTTGACATCTGGGTTCAGCTGATCTATTGCAGTTGCTCCATTGCAATCTGAATGCAGAATTTATGCTTTGAACAAAGCACTGCTCCTTTTATTAATTAATCAGTTTATTATATTAATTCATTGATATATATGAATTAAAAAATATATAATAAAGTTGGTACTAAACAGCTGGAACCAATACTTCCTACCAAATAATTAAAATTTTGCATTTTTTATTCTTAATTTGATCATGAGAATGCAACAAAATTAGTTGCATCCATAATCCACCGGCCGGCTTTATTGGCATTTTTGGGGATAATTAACCTATAGATTATATAATTTAGAGAGGAAAATGAGATCATTTAATTTGGAGACTAGTTAGAGCAGATTTGGTCCAAGAAATTGTAAAGAAAATGGATTTGTATATTTAATTATACCTTAATTTAATTCAGAAGTTTAAACGGTATCCGAATATATATATATATATATATATATATATATATATATATATATATATATATTGAATTCTAATTAATCCGGTTTAATTCGGAAAAACTATAAAAGTAACAAAAAAAATTTCAACAACTAATTTAACGTGATTACATATATTATAATTCAAATACGAACTCGCTTAAAAGAAAACAATCCTTACCAGTTGATGTTAATAGTTACTGGTGTTATTTTTATTTTTATTTTTTTTATATATGTAATTAATCCATGTAGAATATTTATTGCTTCTCATAGAGATGATACAAGTTCAATTTTTAAATATTGCATAATAGTGTCAATATCCTAATTAAGTGTCAATAATTAAGTGTCAATATCCTAATTTTGGAAACAGCCAATTACTGCATCAAACTTGTGGTTGGGGAATCAAGGCTAAAGTCCAAAACCTTGTGCGTAAGAATTACTAGTCAATTGTCATTTTAATTTGCTTAAAGGTAATTATATGCTTCCTAGCTACTATACGTTAAGCGTATGTTATTTTCAACGTTAATTAATTACATATGAAATTGAGTTCTAGAAAATGAAGCTTTCATTGATCTTTACAAATGATAATTAAAGTCGGCTTAAAATTTTAAAAGGGATAAAGACATTTTTAGTGGTTAAACTTTCTAAAATTTGACAATTTGGTACGTTAACTTTTAATTGTAACAATTAAGTATGGCAACCTATAAAAAAATAACAATAAAGTGTATATAACAGGTCACCAACAAGTTACCTTTCAACAAATGTATTATTTCAAAATTAAAAGACTTTATTGCCCTAAACTTAAACAAAGCATAATACCATCCAAAAATAAAAACAAAGCATAATAATAATAATAATAATAATAATAAAATTGAAATTTAGTATAGAATTGATAATTTAAATAATTTTCTTTGAGAAATATTATTTTGTTGATTTATTATGATTTTAACAAAAAAAAATAAAATATTGTTGTTTTTTGGTAAAAAAATGCAAATTTAAATCATTGTCATGGGTAGTTTGGTGTTTTTTTTATGTAATCTTTTTTTTTTGGGAATTTTTTTTTATGTAACCTGTTATATACATTTTATTGTTATTTTTTTACAGGTTACAACACTTAATTGTTATAAAAAATAATTAAAACACTAAATTGTTAAATTGTAAAAAGTTCCAGCACCAAAAATATATTTATTCCAATTTTAAAATAAAAAAAATAAATCATTTAATTAAATAAAAAATTGATGATATTAATGTAATTACATTATAATATATTATTCCCTTCGTTCCATTCCAATTGACATTTAAGGTTTTGTCACACAGATTAAGAATTATATTTAATAGGCATAATTATAGGTACAAATAACTATATTACCCTTTTTTAGAAAGACTAAAAGTTATGAATTAATTACTCCATGAGGGAGTACTTAAATTTACTCTAAAAACAAGATATGGGTAAAGATGGAAAAAAAGTTTATTTTTTATTGATAATCAAAAACGTCAATTGAAGTGAAACAAATTATATTCTCTTAAACGATAATTGGAATGAAACGGAGGGAGTAATATTATAATATGTTATTAATTTAAAGGAGAACGAACCAAGCTATACTATATATATTTGGACTCTTTCTTTGTTGATTTTAGAAGTATAGCTCGTGACCACATTGAAGGCTGATGTTTCAACTAAGGGCTCATTTGTTGTAAATATATTCTGAAATTAAAATCAGAATTAAAATGGAGGAAATTCGAAATGAAATAAAAACTTTAAAAAAATATTTGATTTACAATAAAATTGAAATTGAAATCAATTTTATTTATATATAAAAATAATTATTATAAATTTATATATTTTATTTGATTACTTCAAAAAAAAAAATATTATATTTCATAAATTTTAATAATATATAATATTTAAAATTTTAACTAATTTATAATTAATTTGACTTGATTTTATGGGAATAAAAAATCATTTTTTATCCCAATAAGGGGAATGGGTGATTTCTATTAATGGAAAAATTCTTTTCTATTTTTCATATAAAATTTTAATGAACTAAACATTAAAAATCGGAACGACTCATTATATATATAGTAAATGGATTGAAAAAATACATGCACATGGAGTCGTTCAACTGCTCTCAATATAAAACACTCCCTATAATATATATTGCATACATGCATGCATGAAACAACGTGATATTGTTTATTATGGTCTATGGAAACATGAAAATTAATTATAATTAATAACTATAACAGATAGACCAAGACAAAAATGTCTAATTCAGTAGACAATTATATAAATAAAATTTTGAGGAGACCAAAAATGTCAAATTAAGAGATTCTATTCTAGATTAATTTATTATGCGATTCATGCAAAATTATTGATGATCATCTTAATTATATATAAGTAAACAGTTTGACGTATGTAGGATTGGTGTTAGCCTAATTTAATTTATATACAATCAATATTCAATTAATTTGATTCTGTATAATACTAGGCCAAGATATAATTAATCAATTAGATTTAGTTCTAAACACTAAATAATAATCACCGCCCTCTAATTGCGTTTGAAAAGAAATTTATATATATAATTAAATTAAAATATATAACAATTGTAATTTTATGATAAATGGATAAGATTATGAATTTAAAATAGAGGCCGTGTTACTTTAGTGATTCCATCCACGTTGAATAGATTAGTTAGAGTCTAATAGATTTTGAATATTAGTTGTTTAAATCTAAAAAAAATTAAATATATTTTTTTAAAAAAATTTAATGAAATTATCAATTTAAAATATAATATTCCAAAATTTAAGAAGTAATCTAATGATTGAAAAATTCATTTTAAAGGTATTTAAATTAGTATTAGAAAGTTATAGGTTGATACTCTATGAATATAGACAACAAAACTTTCAAAGCAGACAGAAACAGCATACCAATACCAATAATTTGTGTGTTTGAACACGCATGAAAATATTATTTCATATGAAAACAGTACTGAGAAAAGAGTTCTAAAGAAGCTTGATACCTAGGCTCTAGCCGCAAGAGATTTTGTTCTTAGAATGAAAGGTCTTCGGTTCGATTCCTCTCATCTTCACTAGACTTGTGAGACTCATTTATGATGGTAGTTCACAAAAATGTATTTAAAAATTAACTACTAATTGTCCATCTCTTTATTTTCATGATATTGAAACTCGTATCGAGTTAAAAAAAAAAAAGTTCTAAAGTAAAAAAACAACTTTGACTGATCACCTTTTTTTAATAATTATTTCTTAATTTTTTATCCTTCAACTATAAGTTCTGATCTTCTGCTAAAATTAGATAAAAAGCAAACCTGTATTAGTTTGTGCAACTTTTTATATCACCACCATATGAAAATAAATACAAATTAAAAAGAACTAATTTAAAAATTACTAAATAAAATGCCAAAAATTTTTGCTCTTCAGATATATTACACGTATAGTTAAATTTGCAATATATATACTCGCCTTATATTTTTAATTTATCGGCCAACTGTAAAACATTTAGCATATATATTACTCATCCAACCACTGAATATAATATTCTGAATGTAAGCTCAAAAATATGAAAAATAGGAATTGAAAAAAAAAATCATGGATACCCTACTTCTAGGCAAATCTCCCAAAAGACCCTGTCCTCCATTTGATCAATGGCCTTCTTGCTTAAGTTAGTACCATTTTCAGCCTCTTCACCACCTTCAGTAGCCTTGTAATCCAACTCCTCATCATGTCCTAACCACATCTTGCACCAAGTTTGCTTGCCACGACACTTATCTTTATTATCAGCTTCATGATCAGAGTCTCTACAATAATGTTCATCATCACCATCATCATCAAGAAGTAGCCCAGGAAAACTTATACCAGTATCACAGCTGCATGACTCAGCATCATCTTCATGTTCACCATTATAATCACAGGCCATAATCAGATCTTGACAATACAGCTTCAAGAATTCACAGTCTGCCTCTGAGTCTGCACTGCCTTCAATAAGAAGAAAGGAGGACAAATCCACCACTCCATTCTTCTTTTCCATTAATGAAAAATTTACAAGACTTGTGAATTTTTTTTTTTTTTTTTTTGGCTTAGATGTTAACCCTATATGTATGCTTAATGTATCTTTTGCTTAAATATACTTTGTTAATAAGTTCCTGTTAATTAGTGATGAGACAACACCGACCACTTTTCACCTTTTGGGTTAAAAAGAAAGGTGTTAGGTTTTTCTTGTTTGTGACTCAAATTTTCTTGGTGGGTTTCATGTCATCTTCTTGTTGTGGTCTTTATTTGAGCATGAAATAGAGAAAGCAACAATACCCTTTTGGTGGACAGAAGTTAATCAATGTTATTGGGATTGTTCTAGTTGCCTATCATCATGTAGCTCAGATTTAGTCCACCATAATATATAGAAGCACTATATACAGGCATGTGTGCTATATAATTAAGATTCTAGAAGACACACTTGTGCTAATTGAAAAAAAATGCAATGATTAAAGTCTAATGACTATGTCCATATCTAACATGGTGAAAATTTCATGGTTATTTCTCAGCCGTGGAATGGACATATGGTAAATGCCAAGTTTTTGTTTATTTGGGGTCTAAGTTTGATAAATTGACCTGTGCTATGTTCAGAAGAGTCTTTTGATGTTAGGATGACTTCATGTTTGCGACTACATATATAGATAATAATACTTTTGTTTCTCTTTTTCTAATGCTATTTGACTGACTTCTATAGATTTAAAGTAGCTTCAAGATGTGGCAATTGAAACAAGCCATTGTGGCTTAAAATTATCTACTTGTTAAACAAGGTTAGGCTTTGCTTAATCTAAACATGTATTGCTAATCACAATTAATCTAAACATCATCACTTTGTGATATAAGAGCAATTTACTCACCAACTTTTAGCTCTGTACTTGCCTAATTCACTCATAAAATCTAGATATCAAGAAACAGCAGTGTATGAAATGAGCTAAATACGTATGTACAAGGTACTGATTTAAAGTTTTAAATTATCAAATTCCTAACCATAGTCCATTAATTTCGTATTATGGAGATAACTACAGGGTTTTTTTTTTGACACAGTACAAACCCGGTACTATTGGGACGGAGAGGGGGAAAGCAGAACTCAAACCCGAATTCTTTTATGCCATTAGGAGCTCTTTGACCACTAGATCCAGACTCACCAGCAGAGATAACTGTAGGTTATGACTTTAGTTCAGTGAGATATATAATAGTTTTTAGAACTAAGAGATTCAATGCTTAGAAAAAGTAAGGTAATACCGAAGTAGCCAAATAACTGTTTCTTTCACAGAAATGGTTGCAGGCGCATGTCATAGCCAGGGTGGTTCTACCGACTGGTCCTATTTCAGCACATTTCATTCAAAAGCTAAAATGATGATTGTTAGTGATAGAAGCACCATGCTTCATATCAAATGTGAAAGTCCACTAATTAAAGCCGCCTAATAGAATATTACAGATGTGCATTATTATGCTAATGCTGTCATGTAGATGTCATGATCCCCATTTTTTGACAACACTAATTATGATTAAGAAGCTCAAAATGACATTATTTGACAGCACTAATTATGATTAAGGAGCTCAAAATGACATTAGAAAAAGCATGTTTAAACATTGAAATGGTTTCAATTTAAACATGGCTAACAGGACTCCAGCTGCCTCTACAGCAAGTCAGCAAGATCTTTCCTCTTTTGGAGGCAGCTCAGAGACACAATCATAAATCAACAGTAAAAAACTGGATTGGGGGTCTTCTGTGTGAACAGCTTCAATTTGTTGCATTGACACTATAATCAAATCAAGGCAGAGAAACTTAACAGCACTAATTCGTACATCCATTGAAAGTAGAGAAGAATTCTTATGCACTCCTATATGTTCTCACTATGGTTAGTTTGGGAGAAGATATACATATAATAATACAGTCAACAAGTGTACAGGCACAGCCAAGAACGTATGCAATTCTTGGATACACTGTTTCAGGAGGGTGAAGCAATTTTGTAACAATTTTGCCTTTACAATGGAGCACTCTTTGAATTGAACAACAATCTGAAATTTGATGCTAGATAAGAAATATAACAAAATTTTCCCAAAATTATCCAGCTACAACTAGCAAGTCAGCAATCAGATGATTAATTTCCCAGCAAATAAGAAGCCGATTCTCTGCAAATCTAAATGAAAACAGCAAACTTCCAAGTTTTGAAACATCTTGTGCTATCCTCAATCTTCCAAAAAGCATGTTACAAAGTAAAAAGTCACACCATCGATTTTCATTATATTTCCCATGACTTATTATTGATCTTTCATGACCAGGGTAAAATCTTACAACAAAATATGGAGCAAATAGCATTTTAAGTGCCAAATATACTTGAGGCCTATGAAGGAACAAAATCTGGCCCCAAATAAACAAAGGTGAATAAAAAGAAAAAGAATCAATATTCAGTAGCCAAACTAGTTCTAAAATTGTATGGTCCTGCGTAACAAACTTGATGTCTCAAGATATAAATAAACCATCAATAAACAAACCTTGCAAAATAAAACCACTGAGCCAAGACTAAAAGTTATGGACCTTTTCTTGCTTCTGCATCACGGTTTCTCCAAGGATTTAAAGCTTCTCTAATTGCCTGACCCTCAGGGGAGCTTTCCCAAGCACGTTTTTCTGACTCCAGAACTGTCACTTTATCATCTGCAAGAAACCATAACAAGTAAATTTAAATTGGAAATCAATTGTTAGAAGATGACGAGTGCTTGTGGTACAGTGTGACAAGTAACAGTTATACCATATGGCATGAAACAACAGGAACAAGCATCGCAATCAGACAGACGCAATTGGAAGTTCATTTCCAATACATCAGTCTCTCATCAAGTGTGTACATGGATCAATTTGACATCCAACTGAATTCACGTTCAAAAGCACTCATCAGTACTTTGGGCTTCAACAAGTGAGCCAGTCAAAGATGTTTGCTTTACAAGTTCAAAATCATGATATCCAATGTTTAATATCCATTCATGCAATTACTATCATAAAAGTTTCAAACTTGACAAGAGCATTCATTGGAATACAAATATCCCAAAACAACAAATAAAAACATCAACAGATGTGTTCATCATAGTTTTATAACACATATCTTATTTACAACACTATATGCATTACCATTATGGCATTATCAATTCAGTCTTCCAAGGTCCAAAACCATAAATTCCTAGTCAGATTATCTTGAAAAATCAATAATTTAAGCAATACCAAGTGCAATCTGACAGAAAAGCTATGTCCTTTTTCTTTTTAACAAATGAAACACTGTTTCTCGATATGAAGAGCGATTTGCTGTGTGCTACACTACTAAGTTAATCGAACACCAACAATTTCATAAAATCTACAAAATTATTCAAGAAGATGCAGCAGATTCTAGCATTTCAGCTCAAAATCAAGAAATTATTTAAAAAAAAAAAAGTAAAATTTGCGAAGAAAGAGATGAGAAGGAGGGTTCTCACACAGAAGCCGGTCTTGATCATGAACAACTCCATTGAAGCTCCAATTAAACCAGACCCAATTGCTATTTTCACATACCAATCCAAAAACTTCATCCTCACTGCATAAGCAATCTTCTCCTTCTTCTTCTTCTGCTTCTGCTGCTGCTTTTTTCTGTGCTATGGAGCTCGATGATCCCCGACGACACTTCCAAATCTATCAAAAAAAAAAAAAACATTTTGGGTCATCTTAGGAGGCCCAAAGTATTATTGTACAAGCACAGGCCCATATTGGACCACAAAGGTTAACGGTTGTTCAAAAGCTACCGCTCACCTTATCTCATCAATTTGAGGAATTGATGAAGGAAATTCAGGAATTCCGGTTGAGATCATCAAACCCATTAATTCAATTAGAATAACAATGATATTATGCCCTCTGATTTGTTTCGAATCACTTCAAAGATTGCTGCTTTAGGGAGATCAGGCTACATCTTACACGCTCGCAAACTATTCGATGAAATGCCGACAAGAGACGCGGTTGCTTGGAATTCAATGCTCTCTTGCTATTCTCAACTGGGTTTTCATCAAGAAACGCTCTCTCTTTTTTATCGAATGAGAAACAGCAATAAAAAACCAGATCACTTCACGTTTACAGCAACTTTAAGTGCATGTGCAAGTGCTGGTTCCCTTCTAAATGGAACAAAAATTCATTCTTTAGTTATTGTTTTGGGATACCAATCTTCAATACCAGTTAATAACTCTCTTATAGATATGTATGGGAAGTGTTTCCATGCTTTTAGTGCTGGTCAAGTGTTTCAAGACATGGATGATATAAATGAAGTATCATGGTGTTCGCTTCTGTTTGCATATACAAATTGTGGTTATTTTAAAAAGGCACGGGAGATTTTTAATGTAATGCCTAGAAAGTTAGAAATTGCTTGGAATACAATGATTTCTGGACTTGGCCGATATGGTGAAATTGAGTTATGTTTGGAAATGTTCAGAGAGATGCGACAGAGTTTGTGTGAGCCTGATCAATGGACTTATAGTGCCCTTATAAGTGCTTGTACTGAATCATTAGAGTTGGTATGTGGGTGTATGCTGCACGGTTTTGTTATTAAAAGTGGTTGGAACACTGCAGTGGAGGCAAATAATTCAATTCTTAGCTTGTATGCAAAACTTGGTTCCCTGAATGATGCTATGAAGGTGGTTGATTCTACTGGAATGCTAACACAAGTGTCTTGGAATGCTATTATTGATGCTAATATGAAAGTCGGAAATATCCATGAAGCTTTTCTCATCTTTCAGTCCTTGCCAGAAAGGAACATTGTTTCATGGACATCTATGATTACAGGATATGCTGGAAATGGGTATGGAGAAGAAGCTCTGAAATTCTTTGTTGACATGGCAAGAAATTGTTTTCTACCAGATGATTTTACATTTGGAGCTGTCCTCCATGCTTGTTCAAGTTTGGCAGTATTAGGGCATGGTAGAATGGTCCAAGGATGTGCAATTCGTCATGGTTTCAATGCTTATGTGTATGTTGGCAATGGTTTAGTTAACATGTATGCCAAATGTGGAGATTTAGATGGTTCAATTCTCGCATTTCACGATATTTATGCAAAAGATGCGGTCTCTTTCAATGCTATGCTGTTTGCATTTGGTTTGCATGGAAAGGCAAGCCAAGCTTTACAATTATATGAAGACATGGTGACATGTGGGCTCAAGCCAGATAAAATGACTTTCATTGGCTTGTTAATGACTTGTAGTCACGCAGGGCTTATAGAAGAAGGTCGTTTGTTTTTTGAATCAATGAAGTCAGTTCACGGACTTTCCTACGATGCAGAGCATGTCGCATGCATGGTGGACATGCTTGGCCGAGGTGGCTACTTAGCAGAAGCAAGAGAGATAGCTAGTAAGTATTCAGAAATAGGTGATGTTGAGGCCATTTCCTGTGAGGCTCTGCTCGGAGCATGTTCTGCACATGGTGAAGTAGAAATGGGGACTCGTCTGGGGAATGCTTTGAAGGTCTTGGAGCCACATAAAGAGATAAGCTATGTACTTCAATCAAATTTGTACTCTGCGAATGGGAAATGGAAGGAAGCAGAGACTGTTAGAAAGGCAATGATGGATGAAGGGTTGAAGAAAATGGCTGGTTGCAGTTGGATCGAGGTGAGAAACAAGGTGACATCTTTTGTTGCAGGAAACAATTTGCATCCACACATGGAGGAGTTATGTAAGATGTTACAGTTTCTTGAGTTCGAAATGAGAAATCCTTGCTTTAGTGGATGTGAGAAATGAGGAACTTCTGTCAGACCTTCAGCGCTTGCAGAGGTCAAATAAAAGGCAGATGAACTCTTTGTAAATGGTGCTTGCAATTGCATTAATGTCTTCCAAAGAGTGTACAATATTTTTAAAGAAAAAATGGAGTAAATTTTGGTGTCATGACGCAAGGTTGATGATGAATTGGAAAGGAAGAGTTGTATCAGCCGCAATGGCTTACAAGATTGATGATGTGAAGAATGGAACTGATGATAAAATAGAGTAGTTGAGTGTTAATGATCAGCTTACTCTCTGTTAGCAGTAGCTATCTTTATATTTGTAATTGATTCTAGAGACTGGCAGACTTAGCAATTCTCTTTGCTAGAAGTACTAGCTATAAAAGCAACCATTGATTCAGTAGGTAAATACTAAGAAAGATTATGCATGTAATTAATTTTTAAACTTCATAAAAGAATTAATTTATTTAGATATTGAGCAGAAAAATGTTTGAAAAAAAAAAAAGAGCCATCAGACCTTCATCCTTCATTGGAAATCTATTGAATTATATTTTATTATTTCCTCGAAATAAATTACGGTCTAAGTAGAGGATGTCCACTTCGTGAGTGGAGTAGTGAGTTCTTGCCCATAAAACACAAGATTTTGAGTTCAAATTTTCCACAACTAAAAAGTTTAATTTCTTTAATACCACGCATAATTCTCCACATTTAAAAAATTTAATTTCTTTAATACCACACATAATGTTAATATGAATCTATTAAATCTTACTAATTATCATAATATGGTGTGGATATCCAATTAATGAGAGCTGAGTTTGAACTCCACTCTCTTTCTCTCTTTTTATGGTATTAAAAATTAATCATTTATTCTAATTGTTAAAAAAAAAAAATGGCTCCACTCGGTGGTGTGTGTATATATACACACTAACAAGTAACGGATTTTGTTGAATAAAGCAACCTTATGGTAAATTTGAAAAAACACAACAATTCCTTTCAGAGGAGCTTCCTCTCGTACTAAACCACTTGATTTAGGACCCATAGCTTCTTGAGCACAGGATTGAACATTTAGTTGAACGCTTGATGCAGCGTCGGCTTAAAATTACTTAGGATTCTAGGTAATTGTTTTTAAAAAATATCAAATCATTAATTTAATTATTTTTAAAATAAAACAGTGTTAAAATCAAACAAATTATAAAATAATTTAGTATTAACATATAATAAATTTTTGTGAAATTTTTTTTTATTGAAAATCAAAAGATAGAAAATATCTAACAAATAACTTGTCCAAAAAAATTGAAAAATAAGGTGATACAACTAAGAAAAATAAGAGACAAAAAATTTAAATATACAATATTTGTATTTTTACAAAATTAATTAATAATTTTTTCTTTAAATTAATGAATATAATTATAAAATCATGATAAAAAAACACATTTTTATTAAAATAGTCACTTTATTACTTCATTTATATTTTTCTTTTGTCACTGTTAAATAAAAATTATTTCACACGTTTAACATTAATTATCTGTAAAATAAAATGATTAATTTTTTTACAAAATATAATAGATTAAAAATTATTTCAACATATTTGGATAAAATTTATAAAATACTAATATAAAATTATATATATATATAGACCTAATTATTTAGAAAATCCTGAACTTTATGAGTTTTAATAATTTTAGCATATTCTTTTAATTTTTATTTAAAAAATCTTGAACTTTACGTATTTTAACAATTTTAATACATTCTTTTAAAATTTTATAAAACAATCACAGATTTTACAGGTTTTAACAATTTTAGTATATATTTTTAAATTTATCAATAAAAAAATCTATTTCAATATTATACTATATTTGTTTAATCAATATTTTAATATCTGATAAAATGTTATGTTAATATAACACTAAACACTTTTTAATTTAAAAAGAAAAAGAATTTGATGAGTTAGCAAAAATTTTCTCCTTAAAATATGCTATTTTAGAATAAAAAATATAATATTTTAATTTGTTATAAGTTTGCAATTGTTTATATGATGCTGAAATATCTTTTTTACTTTAAAATGGTAAATTTTAAACCTTTTTAATAATTTTAACATGTTTTAATTAAAAAATTCATTTTGGTGTCATATAAGTGATTTCAAATTTATAACAAATTGAAAT
>CATIWK010336498.1:0-17166 GCA_949634005.1 Mallotus japonicus
TTTGCAAATAATTAAAACATTAATAACAATATAAAAAATTTTATAAAAATTAAACTCCATTCCTAAACTCACCAATCCCACAATTTCATTACTTTCTTGTCCTCCGATGTCAATAGGGCTTCTGCAAACCAAAAAAAAAAAGTGACAAGTGAAGAATTAGGGAAAAAAACCATTAAAAATCTGCATAGCAGTTGAGATCTAACACCCTGTAGACACCCATTTTCGGGATAGCTGGGTATTCATGCGACAGAGAACTCCGATGATGAGAAAATTAAAATGACTCTCGGGATATTTGAGTTTGAAATCTCGAGAAGGGTTGATTGTGTTTCTAAAGTACTTTTAAAGGACTCAATTGAAAATTTTTGATCGGATTAATGGATTTCCGATCAGAATTCTAGATTGCCGATCGGCAATCTGAATTTCGGGTCGGGATTAAAACTCATTGTTTTTTGTTTTTTCAGCGTTTTAACGCAAATAAAACTTAGTATCTCAATTCTGATTGGTTCAGTGATGAGATAATGATGTATTTAGGTGGTTAACTCTTAGTTAACTGCTGATTAGTAGAGAGAAAGAGTCCCTCACAGGAGGAACTCAATCTCTCCTGATGTAACAGAGTCACAATGTGACTCTTCTAGGTTTTTTGATATGTCCCTCTATAAACTAAACGAAGCCTGCTTTGAAAAGGGAGAATCCAGAAAACAAAAGAAGAAAGAATAGGATTTTTGAAAAAAGAGATTTTTGATCAGGAGAGAACGGGGAGGCAGACATTTTCTTCTGCAAAATAAATAAAAAATAAGCTTTTCACTTCTTCTTCTTTAACTCCCCTTTCGAGGTTAAGAGAGATTTCTATCGGTAGGACTGAATGGTTATACCTAGATGATTTAGATTCATCAGCATGATCACCTTTATTGCTCATTTGTGAACTATGTCACAGGATTAGCTCAACTGCAGAAGTTAAAAAAAATAAAAGAGTCAATTAACAATAATAATAACACTAAATCTAAAGAAAGACTGCAAATAGGCATTTTAATCTTACTTGATAACAGAGAAAAAGATCTTACTAGTTGCTCTTAGGAGCGATAGAGTGTAGAAGAGATTTTTAATAATTGTTTTAAAAATAAAAATTTTTAGGGGGGCTATGAAGCTTGAAGGTGTCCTTTATATACGTTACCTTCCGTAATCTACAAGGTGGTGGACAAGACAAATTTGAATTTAGACCGCTCCATTTCTCTACTATTATTCAAATCTTAAATTCCGTTTCGATTCTTTCAAATTTAATGTCTGATTTTTTCAACTATTCAGATCTTAAATTTCGTTTCTCTACTTTAATTTGAAAGAATAATTACAAATTTCATGTCTTATAATTTGAAAGAATAATTACAAATTTCATGCCTTATAAGGCTGTGGATACCCTTCGATTGTAGATGCATTTTAAAACCATGCGGTCCGGGTTGCAGTTGGAGCTGACCTGTACGAGCAAAGCGGACAATATCTCAAGCGGGTTGTCTGGGGCTGTTAGAATGGTATTAGAGCCTAGGGGCCCGGATCGGTATGCCAGCGTGGACGCTGGGCCCTAAGGGGTGTGGATTGTGATATCCCACATCGGTTGGAAGGGGGAGCGAAGCATGCCTTATAAGACTATGGATACGTTTCCCTTGTAGACGCATTTTAAAACCGTGCGCTCCGGGTTGCAGTTGGAGCTGGCCTGTGCGGGCAAAGCGGACAATATCTCAAGCGGGTGGTCTGGGGCTGTTACAACCTTTGTGCCTTATTAGACCTGGCTATGGCCAATTTGGGTCTTAAATCAGTCAGTTAAATTCAGAACTGAGAACTAGCTATAAACTAATTAGGAATCTAGAAGGTCGGTTCCGAACCGATTCTTTTTCAGATGCAACCAAAATTGGTGGTTATTGACTGTAGGCGGACAGACCCTATGCACTTCTTCATTAGAAGGCACTGTTGGTGGCATGACAGTGGGCCTTTGACGAAGGCCCTGCACAGAAACATCTAGTTTCATCTTATATGTTTCCAAATAATTAAAACATTAATAACAATATAAAAATTTTATAAAAATTAACCTCCATTCCTAAACTCACCAATCCTACAATTTCATTACTTTCTTGTCCTCCGATGTCAATAGGGCTTCTGCAAACCAAAAAGAAAAAGTGAGAAGTGAAGAATTAGGGAAAAAAACCATTAAAAATCTGCATAGCAGTTGAGATCTAACACCCCTTTTGAGGTTAAGAGAGATTTCTATCGATAGGACTGAACGGTTATACCTAGATGATTCAGATTCATCAGCATGATCACCTTTATTGCTCATTTGTGAACTATGTCGTAGGATTAGCTCAACTACAAAAGTTAAAAAAAATAAAAGAGTCAATTAACAATAATAATAACACTAAATCTCAAGAACAACTACAAATAGGCATTTTAATCTTACTTGATAACAGAGAAAAAGATCTTACTAGTTGCTCTTGGGAGCGATAGGGTGTAGAAGAGATTTTTAATAATTTTTTTAAAAATAAAAATTTTAAGGGCGGCTATGAAGCTTGAAGGTGTCGTTTATATACGTTACCTTCCGCAATCTCTAAGGGGGTGGACGAGACAAATTTGAATTTAGCCCACTCCATTTCTTTACTGTTATTCAAATCTTAAATTCCGTTTCGATTCTTTCAAATTTAATGTGTGATCTTTTCAATTATTCAAATCTTAAATTTCGTTTCTCTACTTTAATTTGAAAGAATAATTACAAATTTCGTGTCTTATAATTTGAAAGAATAATTATAAATTTCATGCCTTATAAGGCTATGGGCACCCTTCCCTTGTAGACGCGTTTTAAAACCGTGCGCTCCGGGTTGCAGTTGGAGCTGACCTGTGCGGGCAAAGCAGAAAATATCTCAAACGGGTTGTCTGGGGCTGTTACAATGGTATCAGAGCCTAGGGGCCCGGATCGGTGTGCCAGTGTGGATGCTGGGCCTTAAGGGGTGTGGATTGTGATATCCCACATCGGTTGGAAGGGGGCACGAAGCATGCCTGAGAAGGCTGTGGATTCCCTTCCCTTGTAGACACGTTTTAAAACCGTGCACTCTGGGTTTCAATTGGAGCTGGCCTGTGCGGGCAAAGTGGACAATATCTCTAGCGGGTGGTCTGGGGCTGTTACAACCTATGTGCCTTATTAGACCTAGCTATGGCCAGTTTGGGTTTTAAATCAGTCAGTTAAATTCAGAACTAAGAACCAGCTTTAAACTATTTAGGAATTTAGAAGGTCAGTTTTGGACCGATTCTTTTTCAGATGCAACCAGAATTGGTGATTATTGACTGTAGGCGGACGGACCCTATGCACTTCTTCATCAGAAGGCACTGTTGGTGGCCTGACAATGGGCCTTTGACGAAGGCCCTACATAGATACATCTAGTTTCTTCTTATGTGTTTCCAAATAATTAAAACATTAATAGCAATATAAAATATTTTATAAAAATTAAACTCCATTCCTAAACTCACTGATCCCACAATTTCATTACTTTCTTGTCCTCCGATGTCAATAGGGCTTCTGCAAACTAAAAAAAAAAAGTGAGAAGTGAAGAATTAGGGAAAAAGACCATTAAAAATCTACATAGCAGTTGAGATCTAACACCCCTTTCGAGGTTAAGAGAGATTTCTATCGATAGGACGGAACGGTTATACCTAGATGATTTAGATTCATCAGCATGATCACCTTTATTGCTCATTTGTGAACTATGTCGCAGGATTAGCTCAACTGCAGAAGTTAAGAAAAATAAAAGAGTCAATTAACAATAATAATAACACTAAATCTAAAGAAAGACTGTAAATAGTCATTTTAATCTTACTTGATAATAAGAAAAAGATCTTACTAGTTACTCTTAGGAGCGATAGAGTGTAGAAGAGGTTTTTAATAATTTTTTTAAAAATAAAAATTTTTAGGGGGGCTATGAAGCTTAAAGGTGTCGTTTATATACGTTACCTTCCGCAATCTCCAAGGGGGTGGACGAGACAAATTTGAATTTAGCCCGCTCCATTTCTCTACTGTTATTCAAATCTTAAATTCCGTTTTGATTCTTTCAAATTTAATGTTTGATGTTTTCAATTATTCAAATCTTAAATTTCATTTCTCTACTTTAATTTGAAAGAATAATTACAAATTTCATGTCTTATAATTTGAAAGAATAATTACAAATTTCATGCCTTATAAGGCTGTGGATACCCTTCGCTTGTCGACGCGTTTTAAAACCTTACGCTCTGGGTTGCAGTTGGAGCTGACCTGTACGGACAAAGCGGACAATATCTCAAGCGGGTTGTCTGGGGCTGTTACAATGGTATTAGAGCCTAGGGGCCCGGATCGGTGTGCCAGCGTGGACGCTGGGCCCTAAGGGATGTGGATTGTGGTATCCCACATCAGTTGGAAGGGGGAACGAAGCATGCCTTATAAGGCTGTGGATACCTTTCCCTTATAGACGCATTTTAAAACCGTGCGCTCCGGGTTGTAGTTGGAGCTGGCCTGTGTGGGCAAAGCGGACAATATCTCAAGTGGGTGGTCTGGGGCTGTTACAACCTATGTGCCTTATTAGACCTGGCTATGGCCAGTTTGGGTCTTAAATCAGTCAGTTAAATTCAGAACTGAGGACCAACTTTAAACTAGTTAGGAATGTAGAAGGTCGGTTCCGGACCGATTCTTTTTCAGATGCAACCGGAATTGGTGATTATTGATTGTAGGCAAACCGAGCCTATGCACTTCTTCATTAGAAGGCACTGTTGGTGGCGTGACAGTGGGCCTTTGATTAAGGCCCTGCACAGAAACATCTAGTTTCGTCTTATATGTTTGCAAATAATTAAAACATTAATAACAATATAAAAAATTTTATAAAAATTAAACTGCATTCCTAAACTCACCAATCCCACAATTTCATTACTTTCTTGTCCTCCAATGTCAATAGGGCTTCTGCAAACCAAAAAAAAAAAGTGAGAAGTGAAGAATTAGGGAAAAAAACCATTAAAAATCTGTATAGCAGTTGAGATCTTACACCCCTTTCGAGGTTAAGAGGGATTTCTATCGATAGGACTGAATGGTTATACTTAGATGATTCAGATTCATCAGCATGATCACCATTATTGCTCATTTGTGATCTATGTCACAGGATTAGCTCAATTGCAGAAGTTAAAAAAATAAAAGAGTCAATTAACAATAATAATAACACTAAATCTCAAGAGCAACTGCAAATAGGCATTTTAATCTTACTTGATAACAGAGAAAAAGATCTTACTAGTTGCTCTTGGGAGCGATAGAGTGTAGAAGAGATTTTTAATAATTTTTTTTAAAATAAAAATTTTTAGGGGGGCTATGAAGCTTGAAGGTGTCGTTTATATACGTTACCTTCCGCAATCTCCAAGGGGGTGGAAGAGACAAATTTGAATTTAGCCCGCTCCATTTTCTCTACTGTTATTCAAATCTTAAATTCCGTTTCGATTCTTTCAAATTTAATGTCTGATTTTTTCAATTATTCAAATCTTAAATTTCATTTCTCTACTTTAATTTGAAAGAATAATTACAAATTTCATGTCTTATAATTTGAAAGAATAATTACAAATTTCATGCCTTATAAGGCTGTGGATACCCTTCGCTTGTAGACACGTTTTAAAACCGTGCGCTCCGGGTTGAAGTTGGAGCTGACCTGTGCGGGCAAAGGGGACAATATCTCAACCGGGTTGTCTGGGGCTGTTACAATAGTATCAGAGCCTAGGGGCCCAGATCGGTGTGCGAGCGTGGACGCTGGGCCCTAAGGGGTGTGGATTGTGATATCCTACATCTGTTGGAAGGGGGAACGAAGCATGCCTTATAAGGCTATGGATACCCTTCCCTTGTAGATGCGTTTTAAAACCGTGCGCTCCAGGTTGCAGTTGGAGTTGGCCTATGCGGGCAAAGTGAACAATATCTCAAGCGGGTGGTCTGGGGCTGTTACAATGGTATCAGAGCCTAGGGGCCCGGATCGGTGTGCCAGCGTGGATGCTGGGCCCTAAAGGGGGTGGATTATGATATCCCACATCGGTTGGAAGGGGGAACGAAGCATGGCTTATAAGGCTGTGGATACCCTTCTCTTTTAGACGCTATTTAAAACCGTGCGCTCCGGGTGGCAATTGGAGTTGGCCTGTACGGGCAAAGTGGACAATATCTCAAGCGAGTGGTCTGGGGCTATTATAATGGTATCAGAGCCTAGGGGCCCGAATCGGTGTGCTAGCGTGGACGCTGGGCCCTAAAGGGGGCGAACTGTGATATCCCACATCGGTTGGAAGGGGGAACGAAGCATGCATTATAAGGCTGTGGATACCCTTCCCTTATAGACGCTTTTTAAAACCGTGCGCTCCGGGTTGCAGTTAGAGCTGACCTATGGGGGCAAAGTGGACAATATCTCAAGCGGATTGTCTGGGGCTGTTATAATGGTATCAGAGCCTAGGGGCCCGGATCGGTGTGCCAGCATGGATGCTGGGCCCTAAGGGGGGGTGGATTGTGATATCCCATATTGATTGGAAGGGGGAATGAAGCATGCCTTATAAGGCTGTGGATACCCTTCCCTTGTAGACGCGATTTAAAACCGTACTCTCTGGGTTGCAGTTGGAGCTGGCCTATTCGGGCAAAGCGGACAATATCTCAAGTGGGTGGTCTGGGGCTATTACAATGGTATCAGAGCCTAGGGGCCCGGATTGGTGTGCCAGGGTGGACGCTGGGCCCTAAGGGGGGGGGGGTGGATTGTGATATCCCACATCGGTTGGAAGGGGAAATGAAGCATGCCTTATAAGGCTATGGATACCCTTCCCTTATAGACACATTTTAAAACCGTGCGCTCCGGGTTGCATTTGGAGTTGGCCTGTGCGGGCAAAGCGGACAATATCTCAAGCAAGTGGTCTAGGGCTGTTACATCAATGGGATTATTGACTATAGACAGAGTGACCACATGCGCATCAGGTGGTCGTGTGAATGTGATAGTGGGTCTTTGAGGAAGGCCCTGCATCTCAACCTGCATACCAAAACACTAGGGCCAGTTCAAGCCAATAGGCCATTAAGTCCTATATCTAGGCCTTCAAAAAAAAAAATAAGCTATATAACAGCCCTAGACCACCCGCTTGAGATATTGTCCGCTTTGCCCGCACAGGCCAGCTCCAACTGTAACCCGAAGCGCACGATTTTAAAACGCATCTATAAGGGAAGGTTATCCACAGCCTTTTAATGCATGCTTCATTTCCCCTTCCAACCGATGTGGGATATCACAATCCAGCCCCCTTAGGGCCCAGCATCCACGCTAGCACACTGATTTAGGCCCCTAGCCTCTGATACCATTATGACAGGCCCAGACCACCCGCTTGAGATATTTTCCGCTTTGCCCGCACATGCCAGCTCCAACTACAACCTAGAGCGCACTGTTAAAATGCGTCTACAAGGGAAGGGTATCGACAGCCTTATAAGGTATGCTTCGTTCCCCCTTCCAACCGATGTGGGATATCACAATCCACCCCCCTTAGGGCCCAGCGTCCACGCTGGCACACCGATCCGGGCCCCTAGGCTTTGATACCATTGTAACAGCCCCAGACCACCCACTTGAGATATTGTCCGCTTTGCCCACACAGGTCAGCTCCAACTGCAACCCGGGGCGCACAGTTTTAAAATGACTCTACAAGGGAAGGGTATCCATAGCCTTATAAGGCATGCTTCGTTCCCCCTTTCCAACCGATGTGGGATATCTCAATCCACCCCCCTTAGGGCCCAGCGTCCACGCTGGCACACCGATCCGGGCCCCTAGGCTCTGATACCATTGTAACAGCCCTAGACTACCCGCTTGAGATATTTTCCGCTTTGCCCGCATAGGCCAGCTCCAACTACAACCCGGGGCGCACAGTTTTAAAACGTGTCTACAAGGGAAGGGTATCCACAGCCTTATAAGGCATGCTTCGTTCCCCCTTTCCAACCGATGTGGGATATCATAATCCACCCCCTTTAGGGCCCAGCGTCCACGCTGGCACACTGATTCGGGCCCCTAGGCTCTGATACCATTGTAACAGCCCCAGACCACCCGCTTAAGATATTGTCCGCTTTGCCCGCACAGGCCAGCTCCAACTGCAACCCTGGGCGCACAGTTTTAAAACGCGTCTACAAGGGAAGGGTATCCACAGCCTTATAAGGCATGCTTCGTTCCCCCTTTCTAATCGATGTGGGATATCTCAATCCACCCCCCTTAGGGCCCAGTGTCCATGCTGGCACACCGATCCGGGCCCCTAGGATCTAATGCCATTGTAACCGCCCCAGACCACCCGCTTGAGATATTGTCCGCTTTGCCTGCACAGGCCAGCTCCAACTGTAACCCGGAGACACGGTTTTAAAACGCATCTATAAGGGAAGGGTATCTACAGCCTTATAAGGCATGCTTCATTCCCCCCTCCAATCGATGTGGGATATCACAATCCACCCCCCTTAGGGCCCATCATCCACGCTAGCACATCGATCCGGGCCCCTAGGCTCTGATACCATTGTAATAGCCCCAGACCACCCGCTTGAGATATTGTCTGCTTTGCGATTGTGATATCCCACATCTGTTGGAGGGGGGAACGAAGCATACCTTATAAGGCTGTGGATACCTTTCCCTTATAGACGAGTTTTAAAACCGTACACTCTGGGTTGCAGTTGGAGCTGGCCTGTGCGGGCAAAGCGGACAATATCTCAAGCGGGTGGTCTGGGGCTGTTATAGAGATAGCTCCCAATTTACCAACCGACTCAATCCTTTGTCCGAACCCAACATCTTCCATATTGAGTGCCTCTACCATTCAAATTTCTTCCTTGACCTTACTACTTAAAGAGATGAAGTGACAGTGTTTGGCTTCCATTTGCCCCCAGCGCGCGATGATCCACAATGACATGATAAGTTGTTGACACACTGGCGGTGGCAAATTTTGCGATAATGGTTTTTCCCTATAGACATTTCCATTATGGTTTCTTCTTTAATGGTGATTGGCGAGACAATTTTTCCGTCAACCGGGATGAAGGAATTATGTACTCCCTTCAAGTAAGACTTTACTAGAATTTAGACATTCAAAATTCAATCCCATCATTTTGAACGCATAGAAAGGAAGAAGGCTGACTGAGCTCCCATTATCCGCCAAGACTTATTCAATTCTGAAGTTGTTTATGACCGCCATAATAACCATTGCATCTGCATAAGGAGTAATTACAACCTTTCCATCTTCCGGGTGAAAAAGTGATAAAATAAGTTCACAGTGGATTGTCTGTCTTTTACCATAGTGGGTGATGACGGTATGCTTCTTTGTTGGTCCCCGGGAGGTATTGTCACCAATCTGAACAGAGTGCTCTAAGTGCCCTCCCTTGATCAACCTTTCTATTTCGAACATTAATTGGTGACATTCATTAGCATTATGCCCAGCTGTCTCGCGGGAGTGGCAGTACCCGAACTGGTCTTGACCCTTGCGGTTTGAAAAGATTTTCCGCAGCCACTTCTCGCACTCTTTACCTTTAATGGTTATGAGGACCTCTTGCATTGTGGTATTCAATGGAGTCATGTTGCTCTCCCGTGGGGGAGTGAAAAGCCTTTTGGTAGGTCTTTATATGGGCTTTTGAGGGAATGGTCCCAACACCTTTCTAATCCTCTTGGGAGGGAAATGACATACTGATTATGTCCATAGTGGCTTAAAGAGGTTTTTCCTTGTTGGATACCTGAGTGGGCATTTTTGAGTAAACACTCTTTATTTAAAAGTTTTTCTCTCTTGGGGGAGGTTAAAGATACCCAAATGGGCGTTCCGATGGACATTCCCAGTGGAGGAAATGTTGCTCCCATGGGGGAGTTGGAGATCCTTGAGTAGAAAATCTCTCTTCCTCTGTAAGGAATATTTAAGATGAATTTTACTCATAAGCAAATTTGAATATAAAGCAAAAGTGGTGTGTACCTAATTTAAGCACAACGCAATGCTTGTGGTATTTCTTCATGTGCTTAGAAATGGCATTACAAAATGAGGTCTCCATTGTGGAAAATCTCCCTTGGCTCATCCATAATGGCAGTGAGCTTGTTGATGAATTTCCTACTGGCTAGACATTCCACACTGAATAGCTTGGTGATCCACTCTGACCGGAAAAGTCCATTCTAACAGACTTGACCAGAAAAATCCACTCTGGCAAGTTTGGGGATCCACTATGACCGGAAAAATCCATTCTGACAGACCTGACAAAAAAAATCCACTTTGGCAAGTTTGGGGATCCACTCTGACCGGAAAAACCCATTCTGACAAGCCTAGCTGGTAATTCTCTTTGACTTGGTTAGCCGGACAATCCACTCTAACCAGCTCTCTTATCTTTCCGGTAGGAAAATTACTTGAACTCCCCCTTGGGCTCACTTAAAGGTAATGGAGAGTGAGATACGACTTTCCTTTATGGAAAATTCTGCTTAGGAGTGTCTGTTTGGGCCTTGGAGTTGGTTTCACCTATTTCTTCATCATTTTGAGGAGGCAGCCTTCTCTATGCCACACTAGATATATCCACAATGGTTTTCTCCATATTGATTTCTCCATACTGGCGTCGGCAGCATGGTTTTTTTTTTTTTTGTTTTTTGCATATTTTGCCACCAAATCTCCCAGCAGATTTGTTGACACTTTCACAACTTGTGATAGCCCAAAACTCATCCCAAAAAACATTCTCAAGTTTCTACTTTCCATTGGCTCATGCCTTCTATTAGATGTGCTCAATCTACCACCATAAAAAATCATAAAATTCTTTTCCAAAATAAAAGAAGGCGGCAATAAATATAGCAACTTGACATTCCCTACACAATACACAACAAAGCATATACACAAGTTTTCATCATTTCATTTTCATTTTTTCTTTGATTTTTAATGGTAAAGATGTAAAGAAAAGGTAAGCAATGTAAACACAGTAGCTCTTAACTGGTATATTAAGAACAATATAGTAAAAGAAGTATTAAGAGAAAAAGGACAACTTTTAGGTAACAAAATCACCCTTTTCCCACAGACGGCGCCAATTTGATGGTTCCCAAATCGTCTCAGCTCTAGCTAGGATGTTTGAGGTGCTACACAGATCAAAATAAGGTGAGCTAAGGGTTCGGGATGCCCCGAAGCCCCTCCAACGCTCAAGTTAAAAAATGCCATAGTGGAGTTGCCATTGTGGTCAGCAAAATAGATAATGAGGTTGAAGATTT
Source organism: Mallotus japonicus (assembly GCA_949634005.1). Lineage (NCBI taxonomy): Eukaryota > Viridiplantae > Streptophyta > Magnoliopsida > Malpighiales > Euphorbiaceae > Mallotus > Mallotus japonicus. The sequence continues at coordinate 11,226 of CATIWK010336498.1, forward strand.
GAGTAAGAATTCATGATGAAAATGGTATTAAGAGCTGCTGTATTTATAGAGAAAACAAAGAGAATAAGAAGAGGAGAGAAGAAGATCAAGAAAAAAGGAGGAAAAGTGGTCTTTTATACCTTTAAAGGGTTGATGACATGTCGCATAGTGGTTGGCTGCTTTATGGCTGTTACTGTAGCGCATCAGAGACGTCAGAGTGGTTGGAGACAAGATGGGAGCTTGTCTTGTCCATGATGGGACATGTCAGAAGGAGGTTTACTAGATGCCATAGTGGCATTGCCATAGTGGACGTTTGCCAGGTGCCATAGTGGCATTTCCAGTATGGTTTTAGTCTGTATGGTCATTTTTTCCTCTCTATGCATTTTCCACTGGGGAAAAAGGTTGATTCGAATTTATCAAGGAGAGTGATGACATGTCTTCTTAGTCAATGGTCAATGGTTAATGTTCCACGTGGCAACTAATAATAGGTTGAGTTTTTCATGCACCATCACATACCAACTAGATGTAATGATATCCTAACTGCAGAGATATCTTATTGAATTATAATTCAGATAACATTGCAACATTGCACAGAATAATTATAATTCAGACATTAATATATATATATATATATATATATATATATATATATATATATATAATAACGTTTAAAGATCAAAATAAATAAAAGCCAGCACACCTTATAACCCTGTGACTTCCATTCTTCAGGACTGCTAGTAACTTGCATTGCTAATGCCAATGAATTATCTAGCTTCCTGACTTGAACAACTGCTTTCTTCCTCCAATAGTTAAACAATGGTTTAGCGAACTCCTCCTCATTCTCATAAATCCACAATCGCTGTCTCGTACGAGTTATAGCAACATATAGTTGCTTCAACTCAGAGCACATGAAATTGTGTTTTGCTGGGTTAAAAGTTGGAAAAGATCGTGGAGAACTAGCATCAAGTAAATTTTGTTCTTTCATGTATTCATACATAACTCTCCATTTCGTTCGCAATGGTGATGAACCAAAAAAGTTGTATAGTAGCACATCCTAAAAAGATAATAAGTAGAAAGTTAAAAGATGCAATAATATGAAATAAGCCAAGAAAATATGAGCATTTGACAAGATGGTAGATACAAAAATTACCCCAACCAATACAAAAATGATCCTCACTTACCTGGAACTCTAAGGCTTTGCACTCCACTATAGTCAAAACAAGTGCTTGATTCCCAACATATTTACAGATTTCTTCCCTAGCAAAATCATCCCTTACTAGTATCACCGACTCTGCTCCAAACCCAACAAAACTTCTTCCTGTATGACCATTGTTCCCAAATATAGTTACCATTGCATCTCATCGTCATCCCCAGATTCAAGAAAAACTGGGGCTTTCCCAAATATCAAACTAGTTTCATGACTCAGTATATCAATAAATGAAGGGAAGAAACGGTAAAGAAGGTCAATGACACTCTGAGCTAACTTGAGAACACCAGCATGAGTGCAGAAGTTCTGGTTCAAGTGAAAAATTTTAGATATTTGACCTTTCTTATTTATTCTGTCAATCCCTTCATTTGCTAAAACAAACTCATTGCACAAAAGGGATCTTATATCTTCAAATCTAAAATCAATTCCTCTGGCAATAGTTTGAGCAGGGTCACCAGAAAATACAAAGCCTTCACTCATGTTTTTGCTGATGTGTTTGAAAAGAGCAACCTGCCTCATGGTAAGATCCTGGACTTCATCAATATACATAAAATCTATCATGTCACCTGCATATTTTTCATTTTTAAACCGACGATGAAGATCTATGACAATATTAGCTATGTCAAAATTCCCATTTGATATCTTCATCTTTTCATAATCTTCAAAAGCATCATATATTATTTCTCTCTACTACCTACTTAAAATGGATATCCGAACCCCAGACAACATAATATAGTCCTCCCGGCTGAGTCTACCATCAGGAGACTCCCCTGCTCGCAAGCCGCCTTTTATTTGAGATATTATCTCTGTATATAATCTAGATGAGTCAATCTTTTTAGTCAACCTGGTATCAAAATATGTCCAGTAAACTGAACAAAACTTCTCATAGTTGACCTCCCTTGTTCCTATAGTTGACCTCCCTTATTTCACCATGCAAAAGCTGCCTTGCATCAGGAAATCTTTCAATAGATGAGTTACCAATTGTTCTATCAAGCATCATCAGAAACTTGTAAAAAATTATTACAAGAGGGAATGACTTCGGAGGAATATCAATCAAAGAATCTGGGATATCCTTGAATTGCACAGCATTATCAATATCGTCAATGTCGATTGAGTTGCTTCCCACAGAATATTTCCCACCGGAGGCAAAGCTATACAAATATTTAAGGCTTTACATAGAAAATTATTTGACATGATGAAATTCCTATATCTATTTAAAAGTAAAAGTACATGTTGAGACCACTTCACAGTAGACAGGCAAGTCAATAGATACTCAAGGCTGAATATTCATGATCAATAAAGATAATACAATATTTACTGGTTTATGAGACTCTTAACGTAGACAATCTGTGCACCTTTTCAATCTAGAAACTTGATGTTTGACAACATAACAAAGTTTGGGGCTAACAGTTACAAAAAGTTGGCGCAGAATAGCATTCTTTGCCTCTCCAACACTATTTTCACTGTTATATCTTCCACTTTGTCCTCCTCACTGTTATATCCTTCCACGGCCATTTGGTAAATTTGCTCATTGTTAGAACAGTAGTTTTCCCAGTACTTGATCGTCCCATGATAAATGTACTTCTCTAGAACAGGATAATTTCTAGCTCTTCATCTGTTACTTCAAAGGGAAGTTCTAGTTCGAAACCATCACGATCAGAGAACAAGTGGCTTACAACTCCAGAAGATAAGGAGTAGAATTTCATCAGTAACAAACTATCACTGACTTCCGAGGTCTTTATATAACAATTATCATTAGCATCTAAACTGCTTCCACCTTCATGGTTGCAAAGAGTTTTATACTGGACAATGTCAATAGAGGTAGACCAAGTTTTAGGAACTTCCAAATCTCTGGAACATGAAAAGAAAACATTATATGTATAAATGTAGAAAAAACCTCAACATATCAAAGCAACGGCTCATAAAATCATTAGTATATCTTTCAAAGATGCCTACGAATGATATGCATGTTAAGAAATCGCGGGCTCCAAACCGGGACGAGTGTCGGGCCTAGCACCGACCGGGATCATAGTGAAAATCACCAATCAAGCCTAAAATGCTTTAATGGGCCTACAACCAAGAACTTGCACACCACCAAAAGGCCTTAGCCTATTTGGATGGTGGCTCATTCTTAATTATATACCACACAACCAAGAACTTGCACACCACCATTACTTTCTTGTTTCTTTCCAATGTGGGATTTTGCTTCCCACTTCTTGTTCCAACACTCCCCTGTGGGCTAAGAAATCGCAGGCTCCACGGACCGGACATGCTTGGGCTTCAAACCGGGCACTGTAGGTACCAACCGGACATGCTTGGGCTTCAAACCGGGCACTGTAGGTACCATGTTAAGAAATCGCGGGCTTCAAACCGGGATGAGTGTCGGGCCTAGCACCGACCGGGATTGTAGTGAAAATCACCAATCAAGCCCAAAATGCTTTAATGGGCCTACAACCAAGAACTTGCACACCACCAAAAGGCGCACACCACCAAAAGGCCTTAGCCTATTTGGATGGTGCCTCATTCTTAATTATATACCACTTAACTTTCTTGTTTCTTTCCAATGTGGGATTGCTTCCTACTTCTTGTTCCAACAATGCAGTGTCATCAAAAGCATACCCTTCTAGACATTTGTCATTGCAACGGCTCATAAAATCATCAGTATATCTTTGAAAGATGCCATCAAGACTTTTGACCAATCTTGGAATATCTTCTAATGGTAAAACATCCCATACTTTCAAAACTTGAGTGTATATCATCTCCTTCGTAATGTCAATTGAACATATTACATACAATCCTCCAACCTTAAACTATTTAAGGAGATGACAAAAATCACAAATTGAATCCACATTCTTCCTTTTCGGACGCCAGCCGCTACAAAGCCTAAGTAGAAGGTGCAGAACAGATGTCTTTTTCTGCTTTGATGGCAGCTTTCTAAATGATCCTCTAAAGTTTTCACTAAAAAGAACCTAAGAACACCATAAATGTTAGTTTTTACAATAGATTTGACGATAATGGAAGTTTAGTTTACAAGTTATATACCTTCCACTTAGCACTCTTGAAAAAGGTACTGTCTCCATTGAGCAAATCATCAAGCTGATCGAACTCTTTCTTGACCTCAAATGGTTTTTGCACATTCCTTGTCATCATCAGCATTAAAGAAGCACTGGCGCTGCTTAGCATCAAAGACTAATTCTTTCCACATAGACCCACTATTAGTTAAGGTTCTTTCATTCCCCAGAATCCAAAGACAGTGCCCAGGAGGACAAATAAAGAAATAACTAATTGATTTGCAACTGGATCATAAAACATGAAACACAGAGAAGGAACTAATTTGAAGCAATACCTAGCTCTCGTAAGACCAATTTCTCCCCCCCTATTTGCTCTCACAGTTGATATTATAATGACATCTTCCTCCCCACCCTGGAACCCATCCACTGTCCTCACTTTTACTGAGAACCCATCAACGTTTTCGTATTTCTGATCAAGTTCATCCTGAATTGCAACCACTTGAGTAGCATAGGGAGATATCACACCTATTGTAAGGTTTTCGTCTGAGCCATTCCATGTTGTACAGACAAATAACATAATATCATACCCAACAACATAAAATGATCATAAAATTTATTACTACATTGTTTCAGCTGAATAATGTGCTAGCAGCATACTTTCAATACAGTAGCAACATCAACCATGTTTCTCAGGCTATGTCCAACATCATCAAGCTCTTCTCTTCCATAAGAAACGTTTATGAATGAATAGGGACCAAACATTGGCCCTGGAAGATGATGCTTTTCATAACTTTCACTCTTAACATTTGGTGCATCCAAGATCTGATTAAAATAGAATCTTGAATTCGGGAAGCGACTGATAGATGGATGCATTCTGTACTGCACATCAAGAAGATGTCTTGGATGATCCAATGAGCTCAACCTTTCAAATAAACTTCTTCCAAAGCCAGCTTCGTCAGAAGCCTACAACAATGAATGAGATGAGATGTGTGTAGAAACAAATACACCTAAACTATCTTTGTAAAAGAAAAGACAAACTACATAAGATGAAGATGAATGTTTATGTACATTGCTTTTCACCATAGCTGGTAATTGGCGCTCGTCACCAATGAGAATGGCATGCCTAATACCAGTTGTTTGTAGGGGTATGGCTGATTCACATTCCTTTAGCTGGGCAGCTTCATTGATCACCAGCAAGTCTAGCGGTTCTATTTCCAAAGAATGTAGTTTATATGAACAAGAAGCTGTGCAAAAAATTAAAGAGGCTGTTCGAAAACAGAATTTGACTATTGAACTCTCGCTTATTGCCCTTGGAAGATGAAGCTTTCTGAGAGAACCACGGACTGTTTTTAATAACTAAAGGCACTCATTTCTCTTCAAGCACATCTCCGCAAAGCCTTCAGAAGAATCCTCAACTAAGCCTGGATGAGAAAAAAGCTCTTGCAATTGTTCAGAGATTACATCGCGCCGAAACAGCAAAGTTATAAATGCGTCAAGCAACCCAACTAGTGATACAAGTTTTTCTACATTATGCTTCAGAATGTAACTTTCAGGAATATGAGTACATAAACTAAGGACACATCTTTTCAGGGACAAGAATCTATCTCTTGCAAATTCAAGAAATGATATATTCCCTCGACTGCTAGCATCTGCTTCATTGCTGAATTTTTCCACTTTACTTTCACTTTGATGACTCTGCTCCTTCTCTTTGATCATTTCGTTTTCCAAGAAAATAGAGTAATGA
>CATIWK010336668.1:0-10403 GCA_949634005.1 Mallotus japonicus
TAGCATTTTTTGGAAATTCTCCATCTTTTATCAATATGAGAATATCATAGCACCAAGGCTTCTTTTCTTCTTGAAAACTAAGATCTGAGTAGCACTACAACATGGAACTTTTGCTTTCATCAGCACTACTGGTCTTACTAACAGTCCTTCTGAATTATCCCAAACCGAGGTTAATATGGCCAGTGCATCTGCAACCTAATTATCTTTTCTGGATAAATGAAAAAATTCAGATCATCAAAAACTTTCTAAGGTTCTCGATACAATCTATATAAGGCTTAAAATTCTCTTCTCGAACTTCCCATTCTTTGTTGATCTGAGAGATTACCAGTTTCGAATCACCCAACACTTCAGCTTTTTTTATTCTCATGGCTATAAGAGTTTCAAGACCACAAACACAAGCCTTATATTCTGAAATGTTATTAGTGACTTTGAAATCTAACTTCTTTGAGGCTGGTATCCATTCTCTCAATTGTAAAACTAAAGCGATTCCAATTCAAGCTCCTTCTGATTCATAGCACCATCAAAATACATTTTCCAATTATGCACTTTAATTAACCCAATTTCCTCATCTGGAAAGGAAATATCAATCTCTTAATCATCTTCTACTAGTTGTTAAGCTAGAAACTCAACTATTGCTCTCCCTTTGGTCACTTTTTGGTCAAAAATTCCATATCAAATTCAAAAAGTAGAATCAACCACCTACCTAATTTTCTAATCAAAGATGGTGTTGTGTATAAGTATTTCAGAGGATCTATTTTAGACACCACTTATACTCTATGAGACTGAAAGTAATGGCGCAATTTTCTAGATGCCCAAACTATCGCCAAACATATTTTCTCAATGAGCTTGTACTTCTCCTCACTAGGTAGCAGCTTCTTAATTAGATAATAAATTGTAAATTCCACACCTGATGCATTTGCTTGAGCCAACATTGCCCCCAGCGTTGCATCTTCTACACACAAGTACAATACCAACACATTTTATGGTTGTGGAGGTCTCAATATGGGTGGATTCAATAAATACTACTTAATATTATTAAATATAATCTGACACTGTTCATTCCATTGAGTGAGCTTAATTTTTTTTCAAAATTCTGAAAATTGGTTCACAGATTGAAGACATTATGGAAATAAATCTACTAATGTACTGAAGATGACCCAAAAATGATCTGATCTCAGTTTCTATTTTTGGCACTGACATTTCCTGAATAGCCTTAATTTTATCTAGATTGATTTCAATTCCTCTGACACTAACCATATGTCTTAGTAATTTGTATGAAGATACTATAAAAACTCATTTCTTAGGATTCAGTCTGACATTATATTTTGTCAACCGCTCCATGAACTTTTCTAAATCCTGACAATGTTCTTCCCATGTTGTCGATCTAACCACTATATCATCTACATACACTTCCATTTCCCTGTTGATCATATCTCTGAAAACTTTTATCATTGCCCTCTGATAAGTAGTACAAGCATTTTTCAACTTGAAAGTCATTTGCTCCATTCTGTGATAAATGTTGTTTTCACTTTGTGCTCTATAGCCATCATGATCTTATTAAAACCAGTCATTCCATCCATACAAGAATAAAATATTTTTCCAACTATTGAATCTATCAAAACATTAATATGTGGTAAAGGGAAATCATCCTTAGGGGTGGCCTTATTCAGATCTTTGTAATCTACACACATTCTTATCCTGCCATCTTTCTTTAGAACAGGAACTTTATTGGTCAACCACTCAAGGTAATCTACTTTTTCTAAGAACCCAACTTTAATTTACTTATTAACTTCTTCTTTTATTTTCTGTGCCCATTCAGGTCTAAGTCTTTTAAACTTTTGTTTTACAGGTTTCATGTAAGGGCTGGTGGGGACAAAATATTCTGCCACATCCCTATCTATTCCAAGAATATCATTGTAGTTCCAAGCAAAGATTATTTTTCATTTTTTTATTATTCTCTCAAGCTCAATTTTTTGTTCAAAAGAAATACCTTTTGCTAATTATAATTCTTTAGGTAATTCATTATCACTTATATTAAATGGTCTAGTATCAATTGAATTTAACTATAAAATGCTAAAAATAGAATCAAGTGTATGTATAGTACCATCAAAATGAACATAAAAAAATCAAATGTTATTGCATTAAACTTAGAGAAAAAGGCATCATCAGAGATTACATAGTCAACAACAGAAATATCATTTTCCAAACAGACTACAGGCTTAACATTATTCAAAATAAAGTCCCTTAGACTAATAAAAGTAAGTGGTGCAAGCTTAAACCTAATGTCCATAGCAGCAGCAACATCCCATACTACAATTTGGCCTTCAAATAGCTTTTGAGTATTCCAAACATCAACACCAATATCATTAAAGGTTTTCCAACCTTTTGTCATTTCAAAACCCTTCGTATACACTTTATTGCCCCAGGGTGGACAAATACATCATTCTTAGTCTAAAAATCTGCTTTGTAAGCTTCTTTTGGTAAGTAACCCAAACCATGACTGTGCATTTAGCTTTTCAAATCAGGCAGCTCCATAATTCCTTACTAATTCTTACCCAACCCCATTCCAAGCACAAACTTGGACATTTTTAGAATCATTACCACTTTCGGATCCATATAGTCATGAAAAATTAGTGCTACTTGATAACCCGATGAAAATGTCTTCATTCTTAGCTTCAATTGTTATAGCTCCTCCTTCAAAAGGAAATTTTATTTTCTGATGCAGAGTAGAAGGGACACCACCCAAAGGATGGAACTAAGGTCATCCCAATAACAGGCTATAAGTAATAGGAATATCCAGAACCACAAACTTAACCACTGTCTTATTGGCCCTGCCTTCACTATTATTTTAAAAATGCCTTCCATATCTCTCCTGGATGCATCACAGGCTTTTATCACCATATCTGACTTGCTAAGATCTTCTTTTGACATCTCAAGCTTGTTCAACACCTTTAAAGGACACACTTTGATAATTAATCCGTTATCAACCATAATAAAGGTCGATTGTATTTCCTTCCATGGACAATCAAATCCTTATCAGAAAAAAATCTCAGCATCTTCTTTAAATCTCATTAGCATCAGTTGATACAGTCATGCTTCCCAATACTTCATACATAACATCTCTATGCTTCTTTGATGCAACCAGAAGGTCCTAGACACTCACATTTACCTTAGTTTGCTTCAACTGTTTCAGAACTACATCTTCATCCTCAATCTCAATAAATTTCTGTTTACCTTTATCTTGCAATGAAAGTCCCTACTTTTATGAACTGGAGGATTAGGATAGAACTTCCTACTTCTCGTGTATCTCATCATCGCTCAACAACTCCCATAAGTTAGTAAAATCTAGGTGTAAATCTTTGTTAAAACTTTCTCCTTCCAATAAGTCCCAAAAATTCTTAGGAATCTCACACGCAATTTCTTGAACCCAAAAAACATGATCATTAAGATAATTAGCACAACAATTCATTTCTTCAATGTCCTCAAACGCATCACCCCAACCACTCGGATTGATTGAATTGAATGGAATATCTGTAGGCGGTGGCTTAGAATACTTCAATAAAACATCATACTTCCCAAATAGTTCACCTAAAGTATCCCATACTTCTTGATAATATGGTTGTTCTAGAAAACCCTATTCCGGTGGAACTATTTCTTCAAAAGGAACTTGAATCATATGTGGATCAAATTCTAGGACTCAATAGTTCCAAATCCTGATAATTATCTTCTTCTTTAGCCCTTTGTCGATTGTTGATTCTATCAAACCGCTTCATTAGACCCTCTTTACTAATTCTTCTTCTTTAATCATCATCACTTTCTTTTCTTGATTTATTAGGCTTTGTATGTTTCGGGTTTGGAATTTTCCCTTGATCAATAAGATTCTGAATGGTAAGCTTAAGCCTAAAATAATTGTCAGTACTATGACCCACTAGCTAATGATATTTGCATAATTCTCTTAGATTATAACTTGCGAGAAGTGGATTAGGTAATGGCTTTGGATCTAGTGGCTTTAGAACTTTACTCTTTCTTAACCTCTCAAACACATTAGAAAATGACACGGAAAACTTAGAAAACTATCTTGGGGGTCTTATATTTGCTAAGACATGAGAGTGAGTGGTAATAGCAGCCTTTGGAACATAAGAAGACTGAGTACTTCTCTTTTAAACTTAAGTAGGCTTTCTAAGTCAAGCAATTCTTTCAGCTTGGACCCCGACATAATACAAATCAGAAAAAGTTCTCATACTCGTCACCCCAATTTCCTGGCGAACACTATCTTATGCATTTTCCCATACAATTCTAACTTGATCTACCTCATCAGGACAGTTTTTCATACAAGTAGCTTTTTCCATGAATTTTATGATGTAATCAGCAAAAGATTCATTGACCCATTGAGTCACACTTTAAAGATCTAGCAAAGTCACCACAATCTAAGTGTTATAAGAATGTTGTTTCAAGAACTGATTCACCACTTCTTTCTAATCTTTTTTCACCATATTATCCTGTTGAAGATACCAAGTCAAAGCCGATCTTGTAAAGATAATAAAACTAATCCCCAAATATGATCATCCGTCAAACTCAGAACTATAGACATCATAGCCTTGAACTGCTGTAAATGAAGTTTTGGACCTCCAATCCTAGAGAACTTGTTCAAGTATGGCATTTTGAATTTAGGTGGCAAGTTAAGATTACTGAAAGCTCACAATTCATCAATATTAAAAGTAGAAGAAGACTTCTTGACTTGAGTTTAGAGTTTCTGAAGCTGCTTAGTAATCTAAGCATATTCTTCCATCATAACCCCCTTCTCTTCCTTAATAGCATCACTCATAACCGGAGCTTTACCCTTAGACTGTGTTTTTTATGCTTCATAAGCTCTAACCTGATCCTCAGTTAAAGGAGGTCCATTCATAACAAATACATCCTCCTCATTATTGAGATTAGTCTTCCTTTGAGGTGGGGGAGGTACAGCCCAATATGATGGTCTTGGAGTCTGATTACCAGTCTTTTTTACAGCTTGTAACAACAGACCTAGATTATTCTGAATGTACTCAGTTACCCTTTCATTAACTAGCTTATCCATATTTTTATCCTCATAAGCTCTGATTATCCTTCCATATCAAACTTGACTAATCTCCCTTTTTCTCTTCTCCAACCAAACTGCGCTTTTAAAACACTACAGGGATTGCTTATGATTAACTACTCAAGTATTAGCATGTATTCATGCACGAGAAGAATGCATGTATGCATGTTTAACCAGATGAATATATATACAAACAATCTATACGAATAAAATCATATAGAGTCTCTTCCAACTTTATTTCTCCCACACAGGTGATTTATTCAATTTCTGTCCTATAAGGGCTTACTAAAACATTAACAGGGGATGAACCGACTCGTGTATACTCTCAAAAGATAAATTAACAAATAAAGGTGATTTATGTTTATATGTACGACTTGATTTCGGAGTTTTAGGGTACTTGAAGGATTTAAACAAAGTTTCCTTTTAAAAGTAAGTCTCGGAATGTGATATTAAGATAATCTTAATAGTGTAGAATTAGGTTATCAGGATATAACAAGCTAGGTGTTTTAATCCATATATACCAAAATGAATCATGATTGTGAACCATAGATTAGCTTATCATGATTGTTAAATCATAATAAGTTCCAAACTTTCTAGTTCATTTGGATGTATAAGAGTTAAAACTGTTTACTTCATAAGGCTACTAGGGTTAAAGCATTCAAGGACCCATGGTATATGGATATACTATAACTAGATTATTAGATTTAAGTCAACAAAAACATTCTATATCATAATAACTTTAAGGATATGGTATCCCCACAATTTAGGGTTAGGTTATTAAGATATTTCATGTTTACTCTTTTAGACTAAACATACCTAATTGAACCTTGAGATTTAACAAATTAGTCAATCTGTCATGACCATAAGAGTTATAGTGTTTAAGGTATATGACCTAAATGGATTTAACCATTTTGGATCATAAGAAATAAACAGTATGTAACAAATGTGCCATGATAGGTTGACTTGGTTTGCAGTAACTTTTTAGGTTCAAATGGGTATATAAAGGCTAACAAAGGTTCAACTTAAGTCTAGTCTGCTAGGTACAAGACATACATGTCACCAAAAACTCAGTTAAACCAAATGCAGCATATAGACACAAATTAAGCAAACATATGCAAGACATGGTATAAACCTAGTGGAAGTTTCTAGGGCCACTACATGGGTGAGTCAGGGTAAAAGGCCAAGGGTTCCTTTGGCGAGATTCCCTCCATGATGTACTTAAGTTACAAGCCAAGGTCAGAGGGGTCCGGCATCTTTTACAAACTAAAAAGAATACTACCCCCCTTAAGGACTTAGGTTACAAACTCTGGTCAGATGAGCCCGGTAATTTATCTTATACAAAATTAAGGCTAAAGGTGACAATGTCAAACTAATTAACCCATCAGTCCAGTGGAGTCATGATGAATTATAATTTGGCACTATAGGGGTTATTTAGGCTTGTGCACGTGTGAAAAGTGTCATGATTCAAGTTGGTCCAAAACGGTATAAATAATTGGAAGCAAGGTACAAATGTCGAGATTAACATCTTTATCCCCAGTGGAGTCACCATTATTGATGCCATCGGGTCCGACTTGGCACCATTTGGATCATGATCCCTTTTTCCTTATTATGGGAAAATTGAGGGAATGTTAGGGGAATACTGGAAGATCTTAGGGATGGCACAAGTGCACTTAAAACCCTCCACCCAGCCAGGAGAAATAAGAGTTACCATTCGGTATCACCTGAGAAATTATTTGGTAAAAGACTATGCAAGTTCATATCCCTCGCTTAGAACTGCTTTCGCCCATTGGATAAAGCATTAGGTTCAGATGTCGATGTCAGCTGGAGTAGACTCAATATCTTAGAGACATCTCCATACCGCCTGGATACTGAGTACGGCCAGCCTTACTAGTTATATACAATGCTTTTAAGAAATATGTACCATTTTGGATCAACCAATAAACACAAATGCAAGCAGAATATATATCACACAAGCACATAAATAACAATATTTATATAATAAAATGATGCATGGGCATGGCATAGTGCATGAACATATTAATTGTAATAAATAAATAAACATGGCAAAATATTATGCATGATCAGGGCAAATGAACTAATATAATATACATACACATGACATGACAATTATGATGGCATATGAACACACATGGCATAAACATGGCATATTTACATATCACACAATCATAGCACATATGTCACACATATGTCATGAATTTCCTATACATGGTATTTTGATTATGTAAAATGGAATATGAAATAAACAATAACAATAAAATAAAAAAGAATAGGGATAAGAGAGACAAACACTCGAATAGGCTCCTCCTCTTCATCTTGTCCTTGTTTTTCGAGTTTTGGGCCATTATTTTGATTAAAAATTGATATTTAAAATAAAAATTGTAAACAAGATAGAAAATGATTGAAAAATCCATAAAAAGGATAAAAGAAAATTAATGAAAAGATAAGTAAAAAGAATAAAGATAAATAATATTTTTCTAATGAGCAAAAAGAAAATGGAAGTTAAAAAGTACTAAAAAGACCAAATTTATGGTGATTAATTAGTCAAATTAAGCCCTTTAATTAATAATGTATTCAATTCTATCAAATTAGGCCTCAAGATGTAAATCTTGTACCTTGGATATAATTGAATGCACATCATCAATTATTGCCTCATTATCTTTCCAACAATCATCATAAATGGTTTTAAAAAGAAGAAAATGAAATAATTGATTTTGGGACTTTGGTTGAATTTTCAACATTGTGAATAAGTACACAACAAAAAATAACAAGCATTAAATAAATATTGACAAATAAATATAGTAAAGGAAATTTTGCATACAAGAAGAGAATATGAAATAATATAATAAAATTAAGTAAAGAAAAGATGACAAAATGATAGAAAAATCCTTTACTATGTAATAAAAATGAAACATAATATCAAGATAAAATAAGAATAAATTTATTATGAGAGAGATTATTGAAATAAAATAAAAAGGAAATTATGGTTAAAAGATTGATGTGGAAAATGAAAATAAGAATTATGTTGGTGATTATATCCAAAATAAAGAATTAGTACAAATAAATTGGAAAATGCATAAAAGAAATAATAAATATTAGATATATAGTTAAAAGGTCAAGATATTAAAAAGAAATTAGAAAAGAAGATGAGAATAGAAAGTTAAACAAACATTAATTTTAAAGAAAAATAAGGAATAAATTACAAATAGCAAATATGAATGATAAATAAAGAGATTAAATAAATGAAAATGGCATTGTAGAGATATATAAATAAAATAAAAGGAAAGGAACAAGTATATAACTTAAAATAAATAAAATTAAAATAGAAATTGAGGTGTAGAGAAGAATTATACTAGAAACCTTAAACAAATAACAATTAATATAAAGAGAAGGAGGCAAGATTATAAAGATGCATGTATGGAAATAATAAATAAAAATGAGAAGTGGATAGAAATTAAGATGAGATTATGAAATTAAATAATACACAAAATATTAAAAGAAAGTGCTTGATAATTGATAAATAACATAGCAACAGAAATAAAATAAATAAAGGATAAATAATTATAATATAAGAATTAAAACAAAGAAAGCATAAAATTGTAAATAAAGCATAAAAATGTAAAGAAAATAAGATTAGAAATAGAGAAAGAGATTAGAGATAGAGAGAATTGAATTGTAGAGATTATGGAGATAACAAATATAATAACATAAAATTGACATAAAGAAAAATAAATAATAAATAAAGTATGAAATTGGAAGTAGAGATTGCAATTAAAGAAATATAAATAAATATAAAATAAATAATAAAATAAACATAAAATATAAAAATGTAGAAAATGGGATTTTAAGAGTAGAGACCATAATAAAGAAAAATAAAGTAATCAACAAAATAAAAGATAAATAAAAATGCAAATTAGACATAAAATGTAGAGAATGGAGGATTGGGTGTAGAGATTGAGATTATGAGCTTGATAATGAGCAATATATAATATTTGAACAATATATAAAATGCTTGAAAAATAAATTGCATTAAAAATAAAATGTTAGTAGTTAATATAGTTAGTGATGTTAGTAGAGTTAGTAATTAAGAGATTGAAGGCTTTGAGATTGAGTTCCAAGAGATATAAATATGCAAAATGCATGATATAAATGCAAATGCATGCTCACACAAGCATTAAATAAATCTAAGGTGCATGCAAAGATGATGAATGATGCAAACCGGGGTGTATGCAATATGATGCAATTCCAAAATTCATACAAGAATGGTAGTGATGCATGCCAGGTTTCATAAAAAATGCTTCTAAAAGATCTAAAAATGATTCACACACATGGTAGTGATATGCAAAAGGCACATGATATGCAGAAAGCACATGATAATGCATAAAATGCAAAAATGTGATAAACAAAGAAATTGGTTAGTAATAATAATTAATAAAAAAAAGGGAATTTTGATTAGAGTCCATAATCAAATGATAAAATAAAGGAAATATGATTAGGAGTCAAAAAAGAAGTATAAAAATGATGAATATTACCTTAGAATACACCAATTTAACCAATAATGATCAATTGATGCTTCTAAGTAATCAAAATGAACATAAGGTAACAAATATGAAAAATAGACATTTACTACACTGAAGACACTTAATATTCACAAAATAGACTCAAAATTACCACTCAAACAAGGAATATTTATTAAAAAGCACATAGATCACATTGAAACTTCATAGTAGTACTAAATTAACCATTAAAGGCTAATTAGCACTCCCAAGATCACAAAATTCACAAATAAGCATATATATAATCGTAACACACACAACTTTGAATAATAACTCACAAATTATCATAAATTTATCAACAATAACCAGAATAAAGATATGCAAATAAACATCACAACAAGAGTCACAAAATTCACACAAATGCACAAATTTCACTCAATACACCCATTGTTCCAAGACACAAAAACATAAATTTAGGTCACTAAATTATCACATAATCAATTCAAAAACATAAAATCACAATAAAAAAAATGCACAAGAAGCATCACAATGTTGATCATCATCTAAAAGCTCAACCAAAATCAAAGCAAGTAAGAGAATGCTAACGCTTTAAAACAAAAGTTAAGTATTAAAGAAAAATATTTTAAAAATGAAAATAAATTAGAAAAATAATAAATTTGATCATCCTAGGACCTTTTAGACTCATTTTAATGATGTATAATCATTATAAAATGCATATGAGTCATTAGGACCATTATTGGAATCATATCAAAACAAGGAGTGCATGATTCGGGAGGGTGAGCACAGATAGC
>CATIWK010336673.1:0-21774 GCA_949634005.1 Mallotus japonicus
TTTACCTGCCAGATATTCCATGTTAGTTTATGCCTATTGGAAGCATAAATTGAACTAAAGCAACAAATCATAATAGCACTGAACTGAGCCTATTCATGTTTACGAGATGATCCCTCCAGAAACAGTCTAAGTTCTTGAGAATAACTGCTCTGCATTTAATAAGGTGAAAAAAAAAAAAAACTGAAAAAATTGTTGAAGATGCATTTTTTCAAGTTGTATCATGCAGAAAACTGTCTCCAGGAAAAATGGCCTCTAAGTCCACATAAAAGAAGAATCTCAGAAAAACAAAGCTCACCTCAATTTCCTTGATGCATGCATCATCAAAACCAGAATCTTGTACAACATTCCAATATGAAGCAAATAAAACATCTCCAAGATACTTGCGAAGAAGATTAGTAGCTGTCCGGTGTCTCCCATTCCTACATTAGACGAGCTAGAGAATTACAAAACTCAGATAACTAATATGGGAAATGAAGCAAAGAATACCGACCATTATGATTGGACTCACCTAGTCATTCATCAGAACAAATAGTAAGCCAATGCTTTAATAGATAACACTTCCTGCGTATTCCTCGAAATGCATTTGGAGGCTTTGGCAAGTTTGGGAGGTAGAAATTGCTGAAGTCTATAGAGCTTGATTCATGAAGTTGTAGAAGAGATTTCAGCAGAGCCTCCCCAATGATCCCTGCAAATGAGTCTCGAAGAAATTATTTTCAAGCAAAATTTACCTCCACATAGAGCAGCTAATCACTCAACAACTGAAAAAAACAAGAGTATAGCAAATAACAGAACAACAAGAAATATATCAAAGAACTAAAGTGGCAGGCCTGCTTAAACGAGGTTTCAAGTTCGAATTTTGATGTATGCAGTCATGTTGAATTAGTTGTTGGGAGACATTAATTAGTTGTTGAGAGATCTTACTGCTCTTGTGGTTCTGCCAGGGTCAAACCGAATTAGTTAAAATCCAGTGGGTTCAGCGGTGGTTCATACAAAAAAAAAAAAAAATCTGAAAAAAACTTACCATCCAGTAGCTTTCCCGCAATAGCAATAAACTCTATCAAAAGCTTATCCAAATTCCAGCTCCTTGGATGTTATCAATGAAAATTAAAGCAATAAATAAACAAAATTGTGAGTGGATGTGTACACTTGCAAACACAAGGAAGCAGATTAATTGCAATCGAAGTTACAAAATAGGTAATAAATAGATAAATAAATTTGCTGAGATAGCAAACAAAGATAACACTAGAGGTACTCACTGTGACATGCGTTGAGAACAACTTTCATCATCACCCGTTAAAATCGACTGCCTAAAGTCATAGACATGTTTTCTTCATACCTGATACAAAGAAATCCAACAATTAGCTCTAATAGATGATGATCTGTGATGGGACTTCTGCAAATCCAATGATTCGCTTAACAGGAATTGCTAAGTGAAACATTCAGATATTCAACTATTACCACTTCCCTGGATAAAGGCCCAATTGTTCACAGTTTTTGCATTTGTATTTCGAGAATCTCTTCTACCAGGAAGAGAGGGGAAGATTTTCAAATTGAAGTTTATATATTTTCTTTTAGGAAGGTACACAAATATGACCATTCAATCAAGTGATTTGACAGCACTGAAAAATCAGGAGACTGCTATTATTGTTACATACATACCTCCAATACTTCATCAAACTCAACCAGGCTCTTTCTTATGCCAAAGAAGTACTTTTCAGCATTGATTTGTAGCGCTAAAAGTTAAAAAGTCATGAAAGTTAATAATGTTGATAAAACAGAGATATCAAAAAATGAATTAAAAAAAAAAAAAAAAGCACTTCTATGCACATGACAATCAACCTGTTTTACAATTGCATCACCTTCAAATGGTATTTTCATCGTTCGTAATCCTCAAGATAAGTTTGACGGCCCACTCAGTATCAAAATTAAACTTTTAGAACATTTCATCCTGCAAACTGTCCCAAAATGTATAGATCACTATTTCCTTACAGTTCAATATCCAAAAGTGTAACTCTATCACAAATTCGGATGTCATCAACTTAAGATTAAACAATTTATTAACTCAGCTCAATTCAACTAAACCTTAATCCCAAATTAATTGGGGTCAGCTATATTAATTCTCTTTCTTGATTCTACGATTATGAACAACATCTTTGGAAAGCTGTAGAGCTAGTAAACTATCCTTCACCACTCTTGTACAAGGGAATCTAAGCCTACTTCTACCTTAGAATCCTTCTAACCAGCTGTGCTCTATTGGTCGACAGTTTACATGTCCCAACCACTTCAATCTACATTCTCTCAACTTGTCGTCAGTAGAAGCGAGTCTTTTGCTAGCAGTGCTAATGATGTTGATCCAACCATTATCTTTGACATTACCTATGGCCAAAACGATTGTTCAAAATTTTGGGAAAAAAATGGTGTACTACCTAGGATAATCAAAGGCAAGCACCTTTTCCGAAATTCTCACCTCAAACTTCAACATCAGGAGCCTCATGCGTTAGAAAAGAAAGCAATCTATCCCCTACAATTTCTTTAGCAAGCATCTGTCAATATTGTGATCAGAGAAGGTGGAAGAAGTCATTTCCTCCCCAGTATCAAACAATCACTCCAGTAAAAAGAAATAAAAAAGGTAAGAGAAGTAAAGATGCACGTAGAAAAATAGTGTACCATCCAAATTTCACATCATTTCTGAAAAGAAAAAAGGAATGCTGGAAACATTTTGACAAAAGAATATAAAAAGTAAATCAACTTGCAAGAGAACATAATTTTGGGCTTCCCCAAGAATTATGCCAGCCATATTTGTAGAGGTGATAATGGCATATTTTCACCCTGCTTGAGCAATAATTTCAACTTCCTTTGCAGCATATTAATGAGGAAGAACCCAAGAAGAAAAAACATCTAGTAAAAATATTATAGCAAAAACAGCATCTGAAAGCCTAACATATTCGCTATGCATAGTGAATTGTTTATCGATTAGCATTACAGGTCAAGTTTAGTCAACCTTGGGTCGTGCATTCAGATTTCAGAACACTGTGGGGGAGTTTCCACTGCTTAAGCAAGTCTGACAGATATTCAGAATTCTCAACACTACAAGGAGAAGATAATAATGACAGTCATATATCTGCTTGAACCTTATTATTCATAAATAAATCTACTAGCATGGTGAATCAACATATTTCAAAACTCGTCCACAATTATTTTTCTATCAACAAGAGTTTGTAAAAGCAAAACCAGTCAACTTATAAGGTGCAATGCCAGAATATTCTCCAATCTTGGAACAAAATAAAAATCCAATGTTTGCAAATAACTTTCTTCTGCAAAGAAACCGCTGTTGGCAATGAAGGCATTGTAATTTCATGCAGAAGTCAACTAGGCCTGAATGTCTATAGAAAACCAGACCAATTGAACAAAGAGGTTTTGTTATCTCATTAAAGAACTGCTTAACCTAACAGCTTAAGCTTACAGGTGAATTCACCACAACAGCTTATTTATCTCTGGTAGTTGTACATAGCCGCAAAGTAAAATTTATTTCATATTATAATCACTATAATTTGAGAAACTTTTTAAATTATTGTACACTATAATAATAAGGTATTGCCAGTCTTGACCATTGACATAGCACAATGACGTAGGGATCTTGCATTCAAACCTATAAGAGGACAAGAAGAAATAGAAGAGATTGCCAGAGATCTACCTGGTTGTCCCAACTAAAACTGGACGACCCTGTATAAACATGTATTTAATTTCTAGATGGACATACTCCCATTTTCCACGAGCAGTCAAATCAAAATTCACAAAAAATGAAATCACCAATTTTGATGAATTGGTATATCAGATAAAAATGAATTTACATGCCCTACAGCAAAAGTCTATATGGGCAAATCTTTACGGATATTTCGCAAAAGGAAATTTCTTATCTATATCAGATCTAATACATTCAACAATTAGATGTAAATAATAAATATAGATATTTTACTCTTATTAGTCAAATGTTTTACATTTAATTTATGTATCATTCATCCAATCACATAGTATATTACACTCAGTATAGATAAAAAAATTTTGTTTATCCATCTGGGGTCTTACATTGTATTTACTATTTCTTATTCAATATTGTTGTTTATAGTATTGGTTATTTATACAAATGGCATGCCAAATTTTTCATTATATAATTGCAAGAAAAGGAATTTTTGAAGATGTTCCACATACTAGTTATTGAAGTGCCAACTTAACCCAAGCATAAAATACTTGGCCAATAAAAATAAAACATATATTTTTATCAATCACATCTACCTACAACTATTGGTGTATTATACGCGGTGCATAAGAATTTCCCTATGTAAACTGCAAAACTATTCATTAAACATAAATGTGGTTATATGTCATTTTTTTGAGACATTATACAATGATCCTCGTGTTTAATGAGTTGGAAAGTTAAACCAATAAAAATTGAGTATTTAATTAAAGTGATAAAAACTAAAACCTAATAGCACATGAGTGAACTCTAGATGGCTTGATATTATTGGTTTGTCCGTCCAACTCGTCAAAGAACAGGTTCATTATAAAATTTCTCCATTTTGTTAGTGGATCGTTGGAATCACTCACCTACGAGACATTATACAGTCGTCCTGACCTTTAATGAGTTGGAAGGTCAGTATTTAATTAAATTGATAAAAACTAAAATCTAATAGCATATAAGTGAACCTTAAATAGATGGATCATTATAAAATTTCTCCATATCCACACCTTAACATCTCTATTTGAAACCACCACCAAAATAACTGCCAATTTCTCCATCTCCTGTCTCCTCCTCTCTCCCTCCTATCTGCTGTCACCACCAAATCACTCTCCTCAAATCTCTTGTTCGCCACTTTTCTATTCAGAATTCAATCCAAATCCCTACAATTCGAAATACTCTCCACCAAAACAAGCACAGCTGTTTCCATCTAAGCTACCATTTCCATCAGTGACAAGCTCTCTGACTCCACTCTGTCATACTCTGACAGTGATGGAAAGCCGCAAACCACCACAATCAATTTGACAAAAATTCAATCCGTATCGCTGTTCTAGGAGCTTTTGCTCCAACTTGTTTGCAAAAACACCTTTTCAGGATTTGGGGAGAAATCTTGGAAGCTAAAATAAAAAGGGGTTGATATAATTGCATGTATTTCAGTGAATGATGTGTTTGATGAAAGCTTGGAAGGAGAATCTGGGACTAAAAATGAGGTGTTTCTTTTCAGCATAGAAGTGTGGAATTTACCAAGAAAACTGGCCTGTATGAATTAGATTTAAGTGACAAGACTGTTGGATTAGGTGTTACGTCCTGTTGTATGCAAACTCAAGATTCTTTGACATGCCAATAGAAGAGAAACAGGAGCTGCCGTTTCTTACGGTTTAAGAATGTAAAAAATTAGACGAACCACCTAAATGAGTAAGATTCAGGGTGGCAATGATATGGCAAATGACATGAACATCTAATGGGAAGATACTCATACTGGTTGCCACATCATAAAAGAAAAAGTCACTGGAATTCATTAAATGACTTGCCGGTATAATTAATAATTTGGGTGCTAAATAAAAGTAATGTTTAATACCCAATTTTAAACAAGAAGCAAATTTTAGATACCACCCAGACTAATTATTCACTGAAAAAGGCATTTCCTGCATATTATTACCATTGTTGTAACAACATCAGAAAAAAATGCTGACAAGCTATGGTGTGGTTTGGGAACCTATATATGTTTACGAGATGATCCCTCCAGAAACAGTCTAGTGTCAACAAGTCAATTTTGGGCCTATACTCAATAACTGACAAAACAAGTAATTAGTAGAAATGTTACCTGATACAAAGAAATCCAGCAAGTAGGTAGCTCTAGTAGACGACCAATGATTGACACGAAAGTGTTAAATCAAACATTTAGAAAAAATTTGTAAACTATTACTGATTCACGGGATGAAACTGCAACCGTTTGCAGTTGCTAAAAATAGCTAAAAAAAAAAGGATATATTGTATTCAGGAAGCGGTATTACCCGGGAGATAGGGGAAATTTTTCAAATTGAAGAAGATACATTCACAATAACAAAGGTGGGCAAGTACGACCGCATTCAATCAAGTGATTTTTCTGCGATTTCCATGGAAATCCCTTGGTGATTAATTCCAGGAGTGGTTGACCACAAGAAGCTGGTAAACGCGAGCGATAAAGGAATGGTTTCTGGTCATATATCTGATGACTCCATTCAACTCCAGCCGCCAATGAGCAAAAGAAGCTGGAGGCTGTTGAAGAACAATCCCAATTAAACACTCCGGATCAACCGACAGGCCAACAACCATGCTATCTTTACAACAAGATAGAAAGAAGAAGCAGAAGCAGAAGAAGAAAAGTCAAACACACTCTCAGGGCATCCACAATGGGTGTAATGGAAGGGTGTAATGGCCTCTATTACACATTGTGAGGGTGTAATGAGAGTATCATGAGGCCCTTGAGCCTTTGGCCTGGTGGCCAAAGGTTTAGGGTCCCTAATCTCTCTTTACAAAATTTTTAGGGACAGGGTCCTAAAATGTTTAAATGTTGAGCTAACTATCTAGAATTGACTTAATCCAGCCACAAAATTAGCTACATTTAGAGGAGGTTGTAGGGGTTAATCCCCTCACCTTCTGAAAAAAAAAAAATAAATAAATAAATAATGAGAGTATCATGAGCATGTAATCTGCATCACACGCATAATGTCAGCCAACAAAAAAGTTACTTGGTGGACCATGCTTGTTTTAATTGTTAATTTTTGTTTTATTGCAATTTTTTTTTTGGAACAAATGTTTTATTGTTTTTTTTTTTAACAAAAATGTTTTTATTGTATTTGGTGAAACAACAAAAGCACTTCAACCTTATTTTTTGTTTTAATTTTATTATTTATATTTTTATTGGGAGAAAATTATGTGATGGAGTTAAATTGATTGAATTAAATATTTTTAATTTTTGTAATTTTAAATATGATGTAATTTTTGGAAATTAATAAAAAATTGAAAAATTATTAAAATATTTTAATTAAAATTATTTGTATTATTTTAGAATAAAATTTTTATTTTTATTGCAAGAATATGTAAAGGAATTTTTAAAATAAATATGTGATTTGATAGTGGGTTCAGACTATTACACTTTGTAGAGTGTAATCCATAGTGAACAAAAGTGTAATGAATGGGGGATAATGGAAGTGATGATGTGGCATGTCCATTACATTTTAGAGAGTGTAAACCATTGTGGATGCTCTCATAGTCACAAAAAATTAAAAAAAAATACAAAATGAAAAGCAAATTTTGATGTTGACATAACTACAACAAAAACTCCCAAATATAAAATACAATAAAACTTGACTCCAACCATTATTTTGTTTTTAGTTTATTTTGTGTGTGCTTTATTATTTTTATCATAGAATAAAAATGTGTTAAATCATCTAAAGGTTATTATTAACAAAGTACATCTTATTTTGTAAAAAATAAAGTAATGATAGACTATACCTATAAAAATATTAAAAAAAATATATAAAAATAATTAAAAAAAAGAGTAATAAGCGGCCGCTTTTTTTATTATTTTTCTAAAGTTTGACAAAACTACCCCTGCTTACTTACATGGGGGCAGTTATTTTTCTTTTGTTTTTTTTTTTTGGAAAAATTACAAATATGGTGTCTGAACTTTTATGGTTTTTCTATATGAGTGTCTGAACTATTTTTTTTTTCTATTTGAGTGTCTGAACTTTAAAAAAACATATCAATCAAGTGTATCTGGTCTATTTTTAGCTGACTGTGTGTTTAGTCAGCTCAAATGGTGTCTATTTTTTTCCAGGTATCTTTATGCTTTTTTAAGTGGACAATAGTGGGGGGTGAGCTGAAAAAATGGCATGTGAGTTGGAAAAAAGTGGATTTCATTTGAGCTGACTAAGCACACAGTCAGTTTAAAATAGGTCAGATATATTTGATTGATATGTTTTTTCAAAGTTCATACACTCAAATAGGGATGAGCTGAAAAAAATGGCATGTGAGTTGGAAAAAAAGTGGATCTCATTTGAGTTAACTAAACACACAGTCAGCTTAAAATACTTGATTGATATATTTTTTCAAAGTTCAGACACTCAAATAAAAAAAAAATAATTTAGACACTCAAATAGAAAAACCACAAAAATTCAAACACCAAATTTATAATTTTTCCGTTTTTTTTTAAAACCAACCCCTCCTTTTTTTAATCGGCCCGCTTCTTTATAATTTTCGTTAAAAAAAACATGTTGTAGACACAAGCGACACCAACGGTGAAACACTATCTTGTTAACATTACACCCAACGTACATCATATATTTTCTGCTCAAAAAAAAAAAAAAAACGTACATCATATATTTGATGAACTAAGAAGAGACAACCTTTCAAAAAAAAAACTAAGAAGAGACAACAACCCAACATTGTTTAACGAAGTCCATTATAAATAATAACAGTAATAATAAAACCAGTGTTGAGTTCTTCAAACAGCAGCACCGTAATTATGCAGCTTCTCCAAATCTATCCAAATATCCTGACCAAACAAAGTAAAGACATGCCTTTGAGCTCGTACTCTATAAGTCACTGCACCGTTAACCGGATCCATGACCAAGTACCATGTTAATTTATCATTAACACGGACACCTTTTAGATGCAGGAATCGACGCAAGAGCGCTATGCAAATAACAGGTTTATGGTATGGACCAATTCGCCTAGTTGAGAACCGAAACTGAAAGGCATGGCCATGTATATCAAATGCTGAGAACGCCATGGCATGGGTTCCTTGGGGAACAGGGAAAGCCCAAAGGACCCCGTTAGGAACATCCATAGGTCGCTGAAAATGTTTTGCTTTGATTCTTACACTGAAGAGCAATGTTGTTACCATTTTCACAACTTGTGTACTTGTCTTACTGAAAGAAAAGTGGAGGAGTAGAACTTGATTATATAAGAAAAGTGGGGAGGAGTAGGGCTTCATGTCCAACTTGTGAATAGAACTTGATTATATAATAAAAAAAATTGGGAATAGTCTGAATAGAAGGCTAGAAGCCCTCAAGAGTGCAAAAAGCGAGGGTAATAGAAAACTGTTGTCGTGTCCAGAATTTGCACTATTGCAGAATCCTTTACACTTGATAAAAGTGTTGTGGGGTCTGACAACCTTTGAACGACTCCGTAGATGTATGGTTACCAATCCAGACAAAAGAAAGTTTCCCCTATAAATGACAAAATCATACTTTTCTTTCTTTTTTTTTTTTTTTTTGGGGCGATAATACTTGTCTTGATATCGTGAAATTTGAATTTGTCAAAAGATGGACCCACATCCCCTGCCTTATCATAGAATTTTGGAGACATCTTCCACCGTGTATGAGCCTCCTGCATGCATTCATCCCCCCACCCTCTTTAATTTGAAAGAATTAATTAATTGATTAACATTGAAGTTGATTTCAAAAATTAAATTAAATAAAAATTAATTAATTAACTTGCCAAAAATCTTTGAAAATTCATTATTTCACTAAGGCTCCGTCTGTTTGCGAAAAATATTTTTCAAAGAAAATATTTTTAAAGGAAAATATTTTCCTATGTTTGGTTGCAACAATAAAAAAGACAATAAAAGAGGAGATAATGTATTGAAAAATAAAAGGGAGGGCAATAAATGAGGAGAGAGAGATTGAAATGTAGTGGAAAATGTTTTCTCATTCTTAAAATGGGAAATCATTTTCCCTTATTTTGATATAGTTTTTCTTTTACTAGTACATTATTTTCCTTTGACTTATTTTCTCTATGTAATCCAAACACTGAAAAATAAGGGAAAATATTTTCCAAAAGAATATTTTCCGCAAACAAACGGAGCCTAAGAAGATAGTTTATTACTAAAATTAAAATTAATTTAATGACCCAATAATATTTTTTCTAAATAATTAATTTTTATGTTAATCAATTATAACATTAACTTGGTAAAAAATTATGATAAATTTGAAATTAGTTTACACATATGATCAGAATTGAAAAATTATAATTTATTATTAAAATTAAAAAAGTGCTAAATTTGAAAGAAATGTGTAAAATTTAAAAATTATTTTAATTTTTAAAAATATCCAAATCAATGTTCGTTTTGAGATTTCTAATGAGAGTTTGTGAAAATTTTATAAATTTAGATTTATTATTTGATTAAAAATAAAATTTTATGCGAAAACTGATGTTATGGATGATTTAATTTTTATTTTGTTTTTAGAAAGGACAAATAATGTGAAACAGGCACTTTGGGTTGTTCACAAATTTCAACATGTTGAATGCATTTCTTGACCCATAATTCAGTGAAAATAATTTTCATCTATATATAGATCAGAATCATTTCTATGCCATGAATTACAACAGAATCATTCTCAATAAGTAAATAATAAATAAGTAGTTGTTCAAAAAAATAATAATAAATAAGTATCATATTCAATAAGTTCATAACAAGTGTCCATTTTTCATTCGGATGATTTCTGATGATATTAGCATTACTTACCACCCAATCTACACCTTTGTCGGTTGTTAATTTGTGTGTGTGTTGTTAATTTGTAGGTTGCCCTTTTTACAAAATACTGATTCCATTCTCATTTAAAATCTTGAATTCAGTGGGCACTAAGTTAACGAGGTATATTGTAATTTTAACCTTTCTAAATCATTGATGTGAAAGAATGTACGGTCCATGGGGACGTGGTGTTTTGAATAACTTATCATTAAAAAAAAAACTTTATTAGAAAAATGCTCACATGGTATAAGCATATAATATTGAGAAAATTATTAGGTCTATCTTAAATTTTAGGGGAAATTATAAAAAAAAATCCCAACGTTTGAGGATATTTTTAAAAAAAACTCTATCCAATTTTTTTTTCAAATAAAACCACAACCTTTAAAATATTATTGAAAAAAACCTTCATTGGATGACTATACTGGTAACAGGAGAAGAAACCATTTTTTTCTGATCCATGGGGCTCACTTGGATGACTGTACTGATAACAGGAGATGAAACTGATGCATTTGTCCCTAAATTAATATTTTTCCCCCTCCAATTGAGTGTTTCATTTTGGATTAGCAGACTGTTTAGACAGATAAAAGTGTAATTTAGTTATTACAACAAAAAACTCAGCATGTTAGATATATGAAATTTCAACTTACCATATTACATATATGAAATTTCAACAAAAAACTCAATATTACCAGTACAGTCATCCAAGTAGGGCTTTTTTTATAACATTTTAAAGGTTTTGGTTTTATTTAAAAAAAAAAATTAGATAGGGTTTTATTTGAAAATATGCTCAAACGTTGGGGTTTTTTTTTTATAATTTACCCTAAATTTTAATTTAAAAGTCATTTTAATTTACTCCTTTAACTTTATAAATCTTTTCAATTCTATTCAATTTTATTTGAAAGAAATAATTGTATTTTTAAAAGTTAATTTTAAATCTCTATAAACTAAATTTGACACTTATTAAATTTTTTATCATTTTTTTTCTTATAAGAAAAAATAGAATGTAAGACAATGTTTTTAAATTCTAATTTTGTCACTGTTGATATAAATTTAAAAAGTAATATCTAAATATTTTTTTTTATCTTTTCATTAAAACCCTTAAATTTTAATTGCTTTAAAATTTACTTTTTAACTTTTAACCGCATTATTTAAAAAATTTTCTAATACAGGTTAAAACAGAAAAAATTATAAAATGAAAAAAAGAGAGAATTTTGAGATACTTAAAATATTAGTCGAGAATATAAAAATAGTTAATTTTTCTAAAAAATATGAAAACATTAAAAATTAGAATTTTATATTATTTATAGTGATAGTTAAAAGTGCTTACTTTATTTTTTTTATTTTTAGTAATATTATTCTATATAATAAATTGATTCACAAGTTATCACTTTTTTCTTATTATTTTTAATTGATGCATAAAAAGTTAAAATTTTATGTAAAAATTTAAAAATTAATTTTTAAATTTATTTCAAAAGTGGTAAGATTAAAACTAGAAAATATTTTTAAAATTTTATTTTTTTTCTTAAAAAAGAAGAAAAGATTGAATAACTATCAATTTTATTTCATAGGAATCTAAATATAATTTTAAAAAATACAATTAGATCCTTCAAATAAAATTAATAAAATTGACACAATTTATAAATTTAAAGAAGCAAATTGAAATGACTTTCAAAGTAAAATTTAATTAATAATTGACTTAAAATTCAAAATAGAACATATCGTTTTCTCTATAATATTATGTGAATTCAATTCATTTGCATATGTGTAAAGATCCAAGCTGACAATTGTTGATGATTGTTTTAAAATTATGTAAAGGCAGTAATGATTGATGATATGAATCAACCTTTGCAGATTGAAACATGTTGTTCTGAGTCTTTGATAATCTGTTAAACTTTAGTCTTCCTCCAAAACCCTGCATATTCGATAGCTACATACAACATCGTCGTAGTAACATCAGAAAGAAATGCTGACAAGCTGTGCTGTGGTTTGGGATTCTATATTTACATTTGGCCAATAATTTGACATCAGAAATGAACGCTCCCCTCCAGGACAAAAAGTGAAACAATACAATTCGATCAACATTGGTATCTTGGACAAATATCTCTTGCTGATGTGACAAAAAGCCAGACAGTTGCACCTCAATGTACACCCTGTTTGTTTGGAGGAGAAATTCCTAACATGAGTTTGACATTACATTTAGTAAGCTACATTGATCGGTTGTCTTCTAATCACCCTGCATCAGAAACAACAGAGCAGTTTTACCGCAACCATGGTATAATCTTTAGATTCCAAATTATGTCACAGAAGTTCAAAACGATTACAAGCATTTGAAATGTAATACCAATCCAATGCCAATAGTAAGACATCTGTCAAGTAAATTTTTGGGATGAACTTGGTTCATTGCACAGTCTAGCAGCACCGAGGCTCGTAATTTCTTGTAATATAATCTCTTTGGAAAAGTTGTACCTCTACAGAAAAGCATATCACATGAACTCTGATTATTTTCCTGCAAATCAAAGTAAAAAATAGTCCCTATGACGGTGATCTCAAGGGAACTAAAAAAAGAGTTATTTGAGTTGGAAAATAAACAAACAGAAAGCAAAATACTCTTGTATACAACTGCAATGCATGATCATGGCTCATCCATAGAAGCACCTTCCTTACTGCTGCTTCCCACCATTTATTTTTCATTGTTCTAAAGAAAATAATGTGGAAAACACAATAAAACTGCAAAATATTATTTCTTCCACCGAAAAGAAGAGAAAGAGATAACAAGTTCAAACTTCCACATTACTAATCAGGAATTTGAAGTTTTATTGCTAATTCAGCATTTTCCAATGTCATATCCAACCAGAGGAAAGTAATATGGCTAAGGAAAAAAAGGGGTTAAGAAAAATATTCTTTTAACTCCTAATTTTGAAAAATTAAGGTTCTTTTTTTTTTTCCTGATGCGATCCTCATTGGATAAAGATTTTTGTTACCAAGTCAATCAAATCTAGGGATTTCCTAGAGCTTTAAGAGTCTTATTTACTCTTTGTCTATCAGGTGTTTTCTCCATTTAACGATTTAACCTTCTTTGCTTGGAGCTCTCTTACTTCAAGTTTTGTGGTTGTCTTTGTTGCCATGTAATACCACTGGTTTTTAGCTGTGACAAGTAGAATTTTGATCCCATTAATATCATTATTCTTCTTTTTCCCAGCTCCCATCCCTTTTTCAACTTACCTTTTCTCTGTCTTCTCTTCCCTAAATTAATAGTGATTACCACTGAATCAGCACTACTTCACAAAAGCATAGAATTAACTAGATTCCAAATCATTTTCTGAAAAGGCACTACCATCTTAACAAGAAAATGATACACACCTTCCACATCATGACAAATCAGCATTTATGATGCAAAGATTTCCTGGGACTCCATGGGGGACGACCAATAGTGCAGAAGGGTTTCAACAGTTAGTCTTCGAGTTGCACTCAGCATTGAAATGAAAAATCTACACCCATCAATTTTGTATCCTTCAAGGGATTCCTGCACCCAAAACTTCTTTACCTGCAGATATTCCATGTTAGTTTATGCCTATTGGAAGCATAAATTGAACTAAAGCAACAAATCATAAAAGCGCTAAACTGAGCCTATTCATGTTTACGGGATGATCCCTCCAGAAACAGTCTAAGGTCTTCAGAAGAACTGCTTTCTGCATTTAATAAGGTGGAAAAAAAAAAAGATTAGGAAGCTACTCTCTGAAAACTGTTGAAGATGCATTTTTTCAAGTTGTATCATGCAGAAAACTGTCTCCAGAAAAATGACCTTCTAAGTCCGCATAAAAGAAGAATCTCAGAAAAACAAAGCTCACCTCAATTTTCTTGATGCATAATATTACGTGTAGTTCAATTCATTTGTATAAAGATCCAAGCTGATAACTGTTGATGCTTGTTTTAGAATTATGTAAAGGCAGTAATGATTGATGATGTGGATAAACTTTTGTAGAGTGAAACACGTTGTTCGGGTCTTTGATAATCTGTTAAAATACAATTCGATCAACATTGGTATCTTGGACAAATATCTCTTGCTGATGTTTGTATTTGATATTACATTTGTTAAGCTACATTGATCGGTTGTCCTCTAATCACCCTGCATCAGGTGTTAACTCCATTTAATGATTTATAACTTTCTTTGCTTGGAGCTTTCTCTTACTTCAAGTTTTGTGGTTGTCTTTGTTGCCATGTAATAGCACTGGTTTTAAGCTATGACAAGTCGAATTTTATTCTTCTTTTTCCCAGCTCCCATTCCCTTCTTCAACTTACCTTTTCTCTGTCTTCTCTTTCCTAAATTAATAGTGTGATTACTACTGAATCAGCACAACTTCACAAAAGCATAGAATTAACTAGATTCCAAATCATTTTCTGAAAAGGCACTACCATCTTAAGAAGGCACTTCCAAACCATTCCAAATTAACTAGATTCCACATCATGACAAATCAGCATTTATGATGCAAAGATTTCCTGGGACTCCATAGGGGACGACCAATACTGCAGAAGGGTTTCAACAGTTAGTCTTCGAGTTGCACTCAGCATTGAAATGAAAAATCGACACCCATCAATTTTAACAGATTACTAACATGGGAAATGAAGCAAAGAATGCTGACAATTATGATTGAACTCACCTAGTCATTTATCAGAACAAATAGTAAGCCAACACTTTAATAAATAACGCTTCCTACGTATTCCTCGAAAAGCATTTGGAGGCTTTGCCAAGTTTGGGAGGTAGAAATCGCTGATGTCCATAGAGCTTGATTCATGAAGTTGTAGAAGAGAGCTCAGCTGAGCCTCCCTAGTGATCTCTGCAAATGAGTCTGGAAGAAATTCCTTTAAGCAAAATTCACCTCCACATATAGCAGCTAATCACTCACCAGTATAGTAAATAACAGAACAAGAAGAAATATATCAAAAGAACTAAAAAAGATCTGAAAAAACCTAACCATCCACAAGCTTTCCAGCAATAGTAATAAACCCTATCAAAAGCTTATCCAAATTCCAGCTCCTTGGATGCTATCAATGAAAATCAGAGCAATTAAGTAAACAAAATTGTGAGTGGATGCATACACTTACAAACACAAGCAAGCAGATTAATTGCAATTGAAGTTACAAAATATCCACTGATTGGCTCATTTCTACGGACTCTGAGATCATCAATTTTGCCTCTTTATATGTCCAGCCCTTACTCTCACTCTTGCCAACATATTAAGCTGTGGAAATAGACATTCAAAATAAAGTATGCTACACTGTAGGATACATCATGGTACAGAGGTATTTTTCTAAAGCAGGTGATTCAAAAAATTTTTAACCAATCACGAACCCATAAGTGAAGCCTTTGCTAGCAGCGCTAATGATGTTGATCCGACCATTATCTTTGACATTACCTATGGCGAAAAAGATTGTTCAAAATTTGGGGAAAAAAAAAGGTCTACTACCTAGGATAATCAAAGGCGAGCACCTTTTCTGAAATTATCTCACTACTGGCTTCAACATCAGGAGCCTCATGCGTTAGAAAAGAAAGCAAGCTATCCTCTACAATTTCTTTAGCAAACATCTGTCAATATTGTGATCAGAGAAGGTGGAAGAAGTCATTTCCTCCCCAGTATCAAACAATCACTCCAATAAAAAGAAATAAAGAAGGTAAGAGAAGTAACGATGCAACTAGGAACATAGTGTACCATCCAAATTTCACATCATTTCTGAAAAAAGGAACGCTGGAAACTTTTTTTCGAAAGAACATAATATAAAAACTAAATCAACTAGCAAGATAACATACTTCTGGATTTCCCCCCAGAATTATATATCAGTGCCTCTGCCAGCCATATTTGTAGAGAAGGTAATGGCATATTTTCGCCTTGCTTCAGCAATAATTTCAGCTTCCTTTGCAGCATACCAATGGGAAAGAACCCAAAAAATAATAATAATAATAATAATAATAATCTGGTATAAGTATTATAGTAAAAACAACAATTGAAAGCCCAACATAGCACATTATGCATAGATTAGCATTACAGGTAAAGTTTTGTCAACCTTGGGTAGTGCATTCAGAACATTGTGCGGATTCTCCACTGCTTAAGCAGGTCTGACAGATATTCAGAATTCTCAACACTACAAGTAGAAGATAATGACAGTCATATATCTGCTTGAACCTCATTATTCATAAATAAATATATGAGGACAAGAATAAATAGAAGAGATTGCCAGAGACTTACCTGGTTGTCCCAACTAAAACTGGACGACACTCTCTAAACGACCAATGATTGACAGGAAAGAGTTAAGTGAAACATTTAGAAAAAATTGTATAAACTGTTACTGATTCACGGGATGAAACTCAAATCATTTGCGGTTGCTAAAAATAGTTAAAAATGAAAAGATATATTGTATTCATGAATCGCTTTTAACTGGGAGATAGGGGAAAATTTTCAAATCGAAGTTGATACTTTAGCGATAACGAAGGTGGGCAAGTACGACCACATCCAATCAAGTGATTTTTCTGCGATTTCCATGGAAGTCCCTTGGAAATTAATTCCAGACCAATTTGGACATCCATTTGGCTGATAAAATGCGGGCGATAAAGGAATGGTTTCTGGTCATCTAGCTGATGACTCCACTGAATCCATCCGTCAATGAGCAAAAGAGCTGAACAGTCTTTAACAATACAGAAAATACCCAATTAAACACTCTAGATCCACTAAAGGTCAACAAACGACAGCTCCAACAAGACCAAGTCCATCTCATGGCAACAACAAGTCAACAATATATATATATATATATATATATATATATATATATATATCCTAACTGTTCATCATTAGAAGAAGAAGAAGAAGAAGAAGTAGTCAAACTGTATTCTGATTTCATGTAATAGCTAAGCGCATAGATAAACTGCGATTTTGTCTATATTAAAGGGAGAATAACAATATGAAAATGACCTACCATAGGCAGACAGAAAATAAAAATATTAAAAAAATAAATAGTACCATATATAAAAAAATAAAAATAAAGAATAAAAATTGAGTATATTTAAAAAAAAAGAAACAACCAATAACATACCAATATTTAAAAAACATACTCCACAATTTTGTCTTCTTCTTTCAAGTAAAAGACCAACTTTCATGGACCATTTCTTTTCTCTACAAGCAAATTTTCATTTCATTTGAGAAATTGAGGGAAACCCCACTGATAGTACAATTCATGAAGAAACCCTCTTCGGACCAAGGTAAAGAAATTTACATAGTATCATACGTGGGACATCACTATATGACATTTTTTTTTATTAAATGAGACTTACTATTCATGCATCATCACTCAGATAATTACTGACTGCTGACTGAGTGAAACTCATAAACATGTTCTTATACACACACCCAACTATATGACACTTAAGTAGAGGGGAAAAAACCTTTAAAAAAAAACAAAACCGTGTCATGTTCTTCAATCAGCAGCACCATGATTGGGCAGCTCTTCCAAATCTATCCAAATATTCTGACCCAACAACCTTAAAACATGCCTTTCAGCTCTTACTCTATAAGTCACTGCACCGTTAACCGGATCCCTTATCATGTACCATGTTAATTTATCATTAACACGGACACCTTTCAGATGCAGGAATCGACGCAAGAGCGCTATGCAAATAACAGGTTTACGGTATGGACCATTTCGCCTGGTTGAGAACCGAAACTGAAAGGCATGACCATGTATATCAAATGCTGAGAACACCATGGAATGGGCTCCTTGGGGGAGAGGGAAAGCCCAAAGGAACCTGTTAGGAACATCCATAGCTCGCTGAAAATGTTTTGCTTTGATTCTTAAACTGAAGAGCATTCTTGTTACCATTTCCACAACTTGTGTGCTTCGTCTTACTGAAAGAAAAGTGGGGAGGAGTAGGGCTTGATGTCCAACTTGTGAATAGAACTCTATATAAGAAAAGTGGAAGGGTAACTGTTTATAATTTTCAGCAATACTGTTGGGTGGCAAATAATAAAAAAAAAAACAAAACATAAGACAAAAAGTACAAATGAAAGTTCTATGCACATCACGTGGTGTCAAAGAAATAAAACATAACATATCTACAGATGAAACACATATCATCATCACAAATGAAAGTTCTATATCTTTGTTCAAAAAAAAAAAAAAAAAAAAAAAAAAAAAAAGAAAGTTATATCATCATCACAAAACTTTTCTACTCTCCATTTTGTTTCATAACATAACATCACAAAAATTTTAAAATTATTGTTAATTTAGGTTGCTCAAAAAAAAATTAATGTTAATTTAGTTCTTTAACAATTTTTTCAAACTTATAATTTGATTTTACAATTTAATTTTATGAATTTTCAAATAATTTTAAATTAAAATTTTAATTTTAAAAATATAATTTTATATACATATTTTTAAGAATAATTTTATTTACTGCAGTAAAAATTAAATTTTACAGTGCATGTAAATATTAATTATTTGTATTTTTTTTTATCAAAGAATAATAAGATGGGGTTTGAATTGTAAACCTTGAAAAATCTCACTTGAGGCATATATCAATTTACCTATTAAGTGATTGGCTAATTATTTGTATTTTATAAAAAATTATGATATTTATTTAAATAAATAATTATATTATGCATTACAATAACTATAGATAAAAAAAATATGAATTTAGTCATATCAATGATAAATTTTAATAGTGAAATAAAATTTAAAAATTTAATCAATAATATTGTAAATTATTTAAAAGAAGATAAATACAATCAATTTTTTTTTTACCAAAGTTAAAAAATAAAGTAATTAAAATAAAAACATAATTAGTGAATTTGTGGATGGATTGTTTTGTCCCAGTGTAGCAAGTAAAGAAAGAAAAAATTTCAAACAACGCCCGCATATGGTTAAAATGGAGATAAGGTGGAGACGGAGGCACTGGGGAATCTTTTGAAGGACATAATCTTGCTTGGTAGTTGGGATTACCCTCCCATTACATCCTAATTGGAAAAAAAAAAAATCTTTTAATTTATTTTTTAAAAATTTGATTAGTTGAAGTCATTAAGGGGGTGCAAAGCTCATACTTATCTGTCTCATGACTGAGGATTGTCGCTATCTGGTATATGCGCATATATGCCTCCATACATGGGTGCTTTTTTTTTTTTTTTTTCCTTTGCTTTCAAAATTTTTAACTTAATAATATAAAATAAAAGCTTTACTTACCAATCATGCGGCGGATTACATGGCGGAGCTGGCGAAGGGCTTCAGTATTGGCTGCCATAAGTTTGTAAGACCTCCGTCAGGAGTGATTAAATGGCTAGACCATGATAGACTGGGGAATGGTTTTAATCGGTTACTGCCTTTGTAGTGTGTTTAGGCTTTGCCTCGTTAAAATATATATATATATTATTTACCAAAAAGAAATCCTGGACTTTACATTTATTCTCAAGATTAATACAATGTTTTATTTTTTAATATTAATACTAAACTGTACATTTTTTAATTTCAAACATTATGTCAAATTAACTTCAATTTATATGAAAATCTTTTTTAAATCGACATTGAAGTTGAAGTTGATTATAATAATAAAATAAAACAAAATAAATTGATTAACTTATCAAAAATCATTCAAATTTCATTATTTTACTAAAAGGATAGTCCGTTACTAAAATTAAAATTAAATTATTGACTCAGTATAATTGTGCAAATAATTAACTTCTACATTTGATTATTAATAAATCAATTATAATGATAACTTAGTGAAAATTTATACAAATTTGAAATTAATTTAGCCATATGATTATACTAAAAAAATTCAAATTTATTATTAAATTTTTTTAACCTGGTTGAAATGATTAATTTCCCAATACAAGAAGAAAGCAGGAGGCGGGGATTCAAATTCTACTGTCTGCATATGATGTCCACACTTTTTACCATTTAAACTATTAATGGAAACAAATTTATTATTAAAATTGAAAAAACAAAAAAGTGCTAAATTTGAGAAAATGCATAAAAAAATCAGATTGTTTTTATTATAAAGACAAAATAAGAATGCATTCTTTATGTATTTATAATTTTTTAAAATATAAGCAAATAAACAAAGAATATTGTATGACAATATTGACTAATTAGGCAGTTTAAAGTTTAATTAATGTCCGGTTGTTGCCTAGTGTATCCACCAAAAAAAAAAAGTTTAATTAATGTCAACCTCTGTTTATTTGTATTCATGTTACTTAAAATATCTTATTATTTAAAAATAGCATATAATAATATTATTATTATTAAAAATAAATCTTACTGGACTTTAAAAATAGCATATGTGAATTCAATAACCTCATTTTTGCCCATGTTACTCTTTTTTGAACAAGTAAATCTTTCAATTAAATAACAAAACAGTCGAGTACAAGACTTTAATCGAGTGATTAAGTGGGTTTAAAACCCGCGATGGATGATTTCTTATGATATCAGCATTCCTAACCACCAAAAAAAATAATAAGCATTCCCAACCACCCAATCTATCAGCATTTAGGACTTGTTTGTTTGGGATAAAAGTGACTTAGGAATGGGAATGAGAATGACCCATTCCCATTGGGGTAAACTACACTTAAGGTATCCAAGTTTTGGACTTTATACCACTAAAATACCCAACCTTTAAAATGTAACGGAAAACTCACTAACCTTTCGTTTTATTACCAATAAAGTGCCTAAATCCGATTTCCGGCCAAGATGACCACGTGGCACGCCACATGGCATCTGACATGGTGACACGTGTCACAATGCGCCACATGGTGCTGGCGTGGCATTTACAAGTCTGACACGTTAGTATAATAAGACCATCACTAAAAGTGAGATATCGTAGTGGGATCATGGCTAAAAGTTGGGTACCATGAATGAAAATTATAATTTAATTTAAAATAAAATGAAATGTTCATAATTTAAATTAATATTCAGTTAAATAAAAATTTTTTAAAATATATTATATATTGTTAACTCGTAAACCGGCTCAAATAGTAGTTTAAGGCACTACTGTTTTGATATGAAATATATGCATTTATATTTAATATATTTTATAATAAAAATAAAAATTTATATTTATTTATTATAAGCTAAAAAATATTTACTATGTATATTTCATAACAAAATAGTAGTGCATTAAATTACTATTCGAGCCGGTTTACGAGTGAACACTATATAAAAAATTTGAATTGAATATTAATTTAAATTAAACATTTCATTTTAT
>CATIWK010336679.1:0-14298 GCA_949634005.1 Mallotus japonicus
TGTAATTTTATCTAGAGTTGCATGAATAGAGTTGCTCCTGATCTTTGGGCCTGCAGCATGAGATGCAAAAACTTGAATGACGAATAATTTTCAAAGAACAACTAATAGAGTAGGCTAAGCTATATCAGATCTTAATTTTTCTTCATAATAATTAACAAAAAAGCATGACCCCTGGGATCCAAGAATCAAACATACCCAGACACCTTTCTGCATAAGGCTGATCAGGGCAAAACAAACTGACGCTTTCGAAGTTGTGTTGTATTCTGAGTATCAACGCTATATATGTGTAAAGGCTAGAGTTTAAAGTTGTATTGACAAGTAGACTTGGACAGATACTTTCCATGTAGTCTGTTCCGGCAACAGTTAAGAGTACTGGATATGTTATCGAACTGCAAGGTTTGGTAAGACAATTGCGTAATTCTGATAAGTGGAGATTGGTCGGCACTGTAATCGACATGGAACCCTGGATAGCCACAGTAATCAGGCCGGTTCGATCCCCAGAATGGATATCGGATGTTGGTAATATTTACACACTGAAATGGGGTGACACAATTTAGATATCGCTGGTCTTGACCTTGTGCTAACACAGATGTTGCTAGCAGCGCCAAGATTGTGATTTTCTATTACAGAAACCGCAATGCCTGACAATGCGAGCTAGCCAAGTCTTACATCCTTATTACAACAAACTTTGCGCACCCAAAAAAATATATATATATAATATCTTATCGAACGAGATCTATATGCACATACTATATAAAGGTATGAAATCAGCTTATATGATAGAGCTAATCCCCTGAAGTGTTGAGCACTAATAATGTATTAATTTCTTATGAAGCAAGGTACTCCTTTTCCACATTTTAGGAAAGGTACTGCTGCTTCTAAGTCTTAATTTGCAACGAAGCCAAGCTTAATAATAATAATAATAATAATAATAAAATAAATAAATAAATAAATAGCATAATTTTGAAATTCCCAATTCTACTAGTGGTGGTTGAAATTCCCTTGCACCATAATTTTAATAAAAACCCTAGTGAGGCATGTTACAAGTAAGAGTGGGAAGAGTAAAGAACATAAGCCAACACTTCATCCATATCAAAGTATAAACGAGGTATTTTGTTTGTCACTGCAAATCATTACAGCCAAGTATTTAACACACAAGACCTACAGATTTTGTCCAGTTCAGCCCTGGTATAATTCATGTTTGGTGAAGCTACTAAGTACTGAGTTTGTACAAGGTAAACCAGGGAAAAAAAAAACTAAGCCATAAATAGAATTACATCATTTTCATCTTCAAATGAGCAGCTGTTTTTACAGAAGAGTTCAAATGCAAGATTTTTGCTTGATTTGACTCTTGTTCGAAAGATACATACAGATATGACTTTTATGTGGAAAATTACATTCATCTAATAATTTGTACGAAACTTGTTGCACGTTACAGAAGCAAGGATAAAAAAAATAAATTACCTTCTCAGATGTACCAATGTACATATCTTATTGAAGAAAAAGCCGTTTGTATAAGCAATCACCAGACCAAGCCTTTTCTTCTCCTAAATCTATCCACACGGTCAGTGCTCATCCGGGACTTTTCAGGTTTATTTGGCTTCTTAGACTTCTCGAGCCTACTATCTAAACTATTTCTAGAAACTTCTGGAAGGTCGGCACCCAATTCAAAAGTATCTGATGTTCCACCCTCAGATGATTTGCTCTGATTGTCTGTCTCAGTTGTTGTTCCTTTGGCACCATTAGCAGCTGACTTTGATTTTCCTAGCGACAACACGAACTTCTTTAGATGTTTAATAAATTCTGGATAAAGCTCAAGGTTGCAATGTCCACCTCCATTTATCCATAATGGTTCATACTTCTCCTTGCAAAGTTCCCAAAGCTGCTTCCCATGGGAGCAATCAACAACTTCATCTGCTGTTCCCTGAAGATTTAAAAAATAATAATAATAATCATGTTATCTCTAATTTTCAAAATTAGTCAAAATAATTCTTATGTGTCTCTGGCTACAGCTGCACTGTAAGGATGGAACAAGCGAGGATCATGAGACACTGGCAGAAAATAAAACCAACAAAAAGAAACAAAAAAACAAACAATACTTTTAAAAATATCATCAACAATTGTTATCTATTCCAATTTTCAAATACAGGGCT
Organism: Mallotus japonicus; assembly: GCA_949634005.1. Lineage (NCBI taxonomy): Eukaryota > Viridiplantae > Streptophyta > Magnoliopsida > Malpighiales > Euphorbiaceae > Mallotus > Mallotus japonicus. The sequence continues at coordinate 2,154 of CATIWK010336679.1, forward strand.
ACAGAAGTTTTGGAAGTCAAACAGAGAAAATAAATATGCACATGAAGGGAAGATGTGGCTGATAAAAGAAACCTAAGAACCAGTTAGACCATATAAAATGTATTTTGCAATTTTCTATTAAGTATTTGATTACCAAATATCAAGCTGATTTCATAGCAACTGCATATATTGAATGATTAAATTATGTCGTCCCCAGAGGATGAAAAGGATTTGGCACCATAAAATTAACATTAAACCTCTTTTTCCATCTGTCATGCATGTCATAATGTCATACCAAGAGTAACTAGCTCAGGTCTGAAGTGATTTGTATCACCACTAGATACCAATTTACAGTAGCTCCACAGACTATTCTCTCCATAGATTTCTAGTGACTAGTGATCATAATATAATATTTATGACCAACTACGACTCTGGCCCCACCCCAATTCCCAAGAAAATTTTCCTTCGCAATTATAATGCTTTGCAAAGTTTAAGCATCAATATTTCCTAAAGGCTATACAGACAGTAAGTTTAGCCAAAACTAGAATTTACAAAGAATTTAACACAATAATACTTAACACTCATGCAGGAAAAAAGTGAGCATGCGCATAAAGAGAGAGAGCATAACATCCAAACACAGACATTCAAAATAGAGAGAAGGTATATGATACTTACATGAATTACCAGAACAGGACAGTTCACCATTCCAATTTTATCAATGTTCTGAAATGACAGAACACAAGTTTTCATTAGAGAATTAAACAGGCATATAAAATAGAACTAATGCCAAAAATATTACCTTATAGATGTCAAACCAGTATGTCCTCTTGACAGGGTACAATACCCTCATTCCAGACAAAATTGGGCTATGTAGGACCACACCTCTCAAGTTTGGCAACCGTGAAGCAAGATCAACTGTGGGACCACTACCAACAGATTGACCATAGAGTATTAATTGTTCATCATTTACCCCATACTGTTCTTTGAGGCAATTATAGGCTGCATCTATATCCGCATATGTATTACATTCAGTTGGCTGGTTCAGAAGAGAAGTGATTCTTATGTTAGAGCAACATCAGATAACTTAACCAAACAAAGTCATTATTATCCATGATGACCATGAAAATTGAGTATTTGATTTCCTGGAAACTCTGAAAATCGCATAGCGGTTTCAAAATTGTGTAGAGAAGTCTCATGTGACACTTCTCCGTTTACAGTTAAAAATCAACATTTTTCGAGACCCGTCGTGGACAATTCTTAGGATCAAGTCCATTAAAATTCTGTCTAATGTCATACAACCACAATTACAAACCTCAAAATCATCATAACAGTAAAGGAGATCCAACTAATTAACAACCATAATTTGAAACCAAAACAATTGAAGCATAAAAAGTGAAAAAGTTGAAGATAGAATTCATTAAGAACACGTGTCCAAGTAACATTGCATCATGTGAAATAGAAGTTAAGGGAAAACATGGCTGCACATTTGTGATAAATCATTTCCATCATGATGCCTAGAAAATTGTTCCCTTTCTTTTCAATTCTGGATAGAATTGAGAAGCTATATATTTCTATAAAATGTGTGAGTGCGCGCACATGTGAGAGAGAGAGAGAGACTGAATTATAATCAAGGAGGCCCTACTACAGTACATGTGATAATATTTAATGACTCAATATCTGCATGGCATTTGGCTGCAAAGCCTATTATTAGATTAGTTCAACTGCAACGTTAGACATGTCAAATATAATGGACAATAAAACAATCAGGTTGGTCTATGAATAAGGGAAATTTTATCCGGAAAAAATGAAAAGGAAAAAAGCAGCCCCTTCAGAAATTAAAAAGGTTGCAAACAAAAACAAAATAATCAACTAATTCTACTTGCTTCAAAAGTAATTGCATATAGAAACAAAGAATATTATTTTGGTGAAGCTAATATAGCAAGTGGAAAAATCCATGCGAACTATCACTAACCAAAAATGGGGAAACTTAATTCTAACCTTTCCACTTGATTGTCCATAGCCAGAGTAATCATACCTGAATAAAACCATGAATAAAATAGAAGGAATTATCCCATTGCCAAAGAAAAGTAATAAAAGTCCAAAAGCTGGGTAAAAGATCATAAAGAATATGAATTTCAATCTGTTTTTCAAGCAAGATTCATTTTTGTTTTTGCGAGAGGATATATGTATTTTGGTGTTAGACAATGTCTATATCAGAGAAGACATCAATAGACATCAAACAAACACCACTTTAGTCAATTATGTAGAAAACTAAAGACTATGAGTATTATATGCAATAAGTATAATTAGCTGAGACCCCTAATAAATGAATGTGTAGCATACTATGCTTAAGCTTTAATTATAACAAGATCAACAGTGGCTGGTCCTTTTAAGTCCTCAAAAATTTCTCATTTGTTTGGCAATTGTGAAGCTAGCAACAAATAACACAAACATAATGCCAAACCAAAGCTGTCCCTTGCAATTATTTCAACAACCTCCCTGAGATTACATTTTATAAAATAGCAGAATGAAAACTTAGCATACCTAAAATATGGCCATGAACATATGTATCAGAATTCACATTAATCAATCAGTGGATCGAATCAGCTACACCTCTGTAATTTGACAGCAAACAGTACTTCTATCATAAGACATTATTGACTAGTAACCTATTACCTGTCCATAGTTACAGCATGAGGAGTTTTTCTAAAATGTTAGTTCTCATTAGATGATCCTACTCCTGATACATCAGACTATAACCACAACCATACAACTAAAATCAAAATACTCTGCCACAGAGCCACTCATATTTAAAAATAAATTTAAATGTGAACTCGTTTAGTTTACACAGAAAAACATCGATTGTTTGTAACCAAGCTAAAATTTGGAACTATCAACCAGTAACGACTAAAAACATTGAGTAACCCAGTATCTTTAACAGGTCTACAGTACTATCTGTCATGCATGTTACTGTTGTTCTGGAACTATGGAATACAATCAAGGGTACAGAATAATCATGTTACGCACCTAAATATCATTATACTGAAAATTTCATAAATATTAGTATACTGAGAATTCTCCTAATTTCAAGTAATTCAAGGTATCAAATTCTAAAGTATAAGCCTGTTTTATAATCGGAAGCTCTATGCGACACACGAGGCTGACTATCTTGTGAAGCTCAAAGCAAAATGGACCTCCCCATGGATTCAAATAACAATTAAAAAGCAAAACCCATATAAAAAACAACTGATATCTTGGGATGTGCATCTGCAATTATGCATGCTCTTGCATACACCTATGCCACACAAGCAGTAGCAGAACTGTCAAAACCAAACCACGAAGAACCATGATACGCATACAATCTTTCCAACATTCTACTAAGTTTATTGAGAACCTAGCACTTAATATAATCTGTACAACATAACATTGTACTTATTGAATTCACTTTCTTACACAATTGCAGTTAACTTCCCGCAAGAACACGCATTAGATACTGTAAAACCTAATTTTATTTCTAACCTCCAACAACCTAAGTAACTGTTCTAGAGTCATCTAATTGACCAAATTAAACAACACATGTAAAAGCTACTGCCTTTAAACTATAATAAACAAAAATAATTAATACAATAATTAAATGAAACTAATAGTAATAACTGTATTCAAAGCAAAGGAGGTACCCCATAAGATTAATACGGAGTCGTTTGCTCAATTCAACAAAAAGCTCAAACATTTGTCCCAAATCAGCAGCATTTCCATGAGAATACAAGAGAGTAGCTGAAGCTCTTGGATGCTTTATATGTACAGCCACGATTTCATTGCCTTTCCGAGTCCGCAGCTTTAAAACATTGACGTCATCAGTCCTCGGCACACCCGGAATAGAAAGCCGGCCACCGCCGCCGCCTGAGCCGTCGTCTTCGGCGGCTATAACAGTGTAAGAAGGTGGATTTGGCGGGAAAAAAGCGAACTTCGCGGCGATTGATGAGGTAACTCCGCCCATTTTTTAACAATCATCAGCAGCTTTGAATTCATAAATATTAAACCCAAAAAAAAAAAAGCTCAGATCTTTGAGAAAAAGAGAGAAAGCAGAAAGAAATTAAAGGAAGAAAGTTTCTTTTTTTTAATTTAAAAAAGAAGGACAAAGAAGATAAAAAAAAAAAGGAAAAGAAGAAGAAGGCGGCGCGTAGAGTAGAGAAGGGCGGCGCGTCGAGGGCAGTGGAAGGAGAAGCTCGTCAAAATATTATTAAAGCAACGCCATCTTCGATTTGATGGATTTAGAAAATGAGCTTTTTGCTTGTCGTTTTGGATTTTTATTTTTCTTTGGAAGTGGAGGATGTGTGGGGGTGAGGCTGAGAATGACTTGAGATTAGAGTTTTGTACAGCAAAACGACACCGTAGGTTGACGTTATCTGATTGATTATGTTATATTATGTGTAGATATACAGCACAAATATAGATTATTTTTTTATTAGTACTAGAATCGATAGTTACAACGTGGCAATGGCAGTGATAATGTAATGTAATAAGGGACCCACTGTCATTGCTACTGCCACTGTCACTGCCACTTGGGTCATATTATTTTACGGGAAGGTCCTGTCTTCTTTGTGGGCTCTACTACTCATCCACATACCTATATATATTACTGACCTTTAATCCTGTATGCTGATGTATTTTTTGTTTTCTTTATTTTTTTTAAACATAATTTTTTATATCATTTATTTTCTCATTTTTTTAATTTCTAATTTTATATTTTTGCTTATAATTACATTTTTTATAAATATTTTTAGCAAATAAAATATTTTAGTTAATTTATTTTTTAAAAAATAAATAACTGGAATTTTTATTTTTAACAAGACTATATGTAATTTAATCATATAATTTTTTATTAATTATACTAAATTTAAAAAACTCAAAAAGATTAAAATGTAAAATACTTGCATATTGATGATTTTAGACTAAAACAAGATTATGCTGAAATTTTGCATAATAAATTATTAGAAGTAGAATTATGTCTTTAATTTTATTTTAATATTTAAATTAAATATTTAAAAATAATTAAAATTATATAAAAAAAAAAACACAAAAATATGTGTCCATTATATATATCTTGTAATATTTTTATGTAGGTGTCTATTTTGTCTGAGAATATTCAAAAGAATTGTTAATGAAGTGTTTCAGTATAGAGTTTCAATCTTTTCTTGCAAAAGCATGAGTATTCTTTTCTTTAAAAAAATTATTCGTGCAATTTTTTGTTGCCCTCTATTTACAATATTTTTTTAAGTTGTTATCACATATGTTCTTATTAATATCTTAAATTAAAATTTTCAGCTCATAATTAAAATGTCCTAAAGTTAATATATTTTTTGTACTTCTTTTATTAATAACAGATGATTTATTTTATTTTAAAATTAATTAATTCTAATAAAAATTTATGAATAAATTCATTTTTTATAATAGTATTAAATTTAATTATATAAAAATATAAATTCATTTTTCTGATATTAGTGGTCCTCATATGGTGAAAATGAAATGAAGTGATGAAGAGGGTATATACATATATCTATATATATGTTGTTAGTGGAACTGTGGGGGCAGCTGCAAGCAAAGAAAAAGAGTATGTTCAAAATGAAAGGGAAAAAAAAAAAGCATCATCTCATAAAAGTTTCTTTTTTTTTTTCTTTGAATCTCATTTTGCTAAAGTGAATTTTGTGTGTATAATTGTTTGTGTATAATAATAATGTGATGTGGTGTGGGGGCTCTTGGAAATGTGATGTTGGAATTGAAAATTAGAATTAGATTGGCACATTTGATCTTTTGATGATTCTTTGTTGATAAGAAGTGGGTTCCTACTCAACCACATTTTTTTTTCAATTACTAACTTTTTTTTCCATATAATTCTAGTAGAAAAGAAAAAAAAAAGCATAAATTTGAAATTGCATTAATAGAAGAATGTGTCATCAATTAGGTAAGATTTTATATGATACCTATGTTAAGTATTTTATATAATAATATTAAAAAATTAACTATATATTAATATTTTAAATCATTTAAATAATATATAGAATTCTGATCAGTTTGTTCTATTTATTTTATTGAGTGAAATTTTTGAATTTTTTTCATGAAGTTTTTATCTTTTAAGGAATGGTATTCTGTTGTAGATTTTATATATCACTCTATCATAAAAATTTTGTTGATATTTATAAAATTATACTTCTTTTAAAAGTTAAAAAATCAATTTATGGCTAACTCAAACCATTGAGTGGAGCTTACCAGTCGACAAGTTGCACGTTGAAAGAATTTTATCAATGCGATTGAAGAATAATAATAAAAATTTTCACGATAGTGATATTTTATTTTTGTTACTATAAGTACTTCTATTTATATTGTCTCTTGATTAAGGTTTATTTTTAATTTTTAATGAAGGGTTTATTATTTTCTTAAAAAAATAAAATATGTTAATTTTACAAGAAAATTTAATGTATAAATGAAAAAATATTATTCAATTTTTTATCATTGCAGAAATAAAATTTTTCTCCTAGATTTAAAAAGATGAATATTTTTCTCATCAATTCATAGTTCTTTTCTTTTTAGTATTAGTTCAATTTCTAGCTCTCATTTGGCTGTACAAACAACAACTGAGGAAAAAAAAAATTCCTAGATATATTTTTATGTGTAACACATTGCATAAGATAAAAAAAAAAACGATTCCGTTCCTATCAAATACTATGCATTCTCAACAATCTATTAATTGAAGCTCAAAATTTATGCTCTTATGTTCCATGATAAATTAATAATCAATGCACTCCTATTCTATGGGTCAAATTTTAATTTTTATAATACATATTTTAAATAAAATAAAATATTTAAAAATTGAAAGTATATTTTAATTTTACCAAATAAATTAATATATCTAAAATATACGTAAAGTTGATTAAAGATTATTAATTTAATTTTAAATCAATTTTTAGAAAAAAAAAAATCAATGAAAGCTAAGTTGGTGGGGATTATACAAACAAAGAAAATTTCAATATTATCAAACTTTAGTTTGGGTAGAAGAGAGTAAAGTTGAAATTGAAGGGTTTTCTTTCAAAATGACATAATTTTTTCGTTAGAAAGTCTTTTCTTTTGCTTTCATTGGAAAAGCAATTTCACCTTTTTTTTTACTTTTCGCTTTTGGAATCATCTCTTGATATTTTAATAAACCTAACTTAGTGCAACAAAACAAACTTCATGTAAAAAGTTACATTTTCCTTTTAAAAAAGACAGTCCCAATTTTTTTTTTTTTTTTTTTTTTTTTTTTTTTTTTTTTTAAGGAAAGATTCATTAAACAACATTAACCAGGGGAAACAAACATAATCCAAACCTCCATCAAGAAGACATACATCAATTTAGCTTCTACTAGCATGAGGCTATAAGGTAGAAGTAAAAAACTAACACGCTGTGCTCCAGCTAGAGTCTTGGGCTTGGACAGTGGGTCGTCCTTACAAAAAGCTACAGTGTTGCTTCTTGGGTCAGTACTTGGGCTTGAAACAAAGCCAACTTGGGCCTGGAAAGCAGATTGGAGAAAGATTTCTTCTGTCCATTTGACAAGCATCCCATCAGTGGTTGTCCGTTTGACAAGCATCCCATCAGTTGTTGGCGTAGTAGGAACTGGAGCTAGGCTGTCACTCTAGTCTTTGGCCTATAGACGCCGACTGATATTATCAGTGATGCCATCTTCCTCACCTGCTTATCTCCCACGCTTGGCCCAAGAGAACTCAACAGCAATCTCAGGTGGACGCTGGTGGAGATTGCTCACCTTTACCATGGGAGCAGGATTGATAGCAAGCTTCACAAAGAGTTTAGATTGCAGAATCGGAATAGGACTATCCTCCATGGACACAAGCATCTATAGGACTGCCTTATGCAGAGTATCTGCACGAGTTCGTGGCTCCCTTGCTGTGATTTCCTCTTTCTCTGCAGCGTTTGGACGATTCTCGGACTCTGCATATATGGAAGCAGTAGTTAGTGGAATCATCTCATTGAACCTGCAAAAAACCATGTGACAGTCCATCGCTGCTTTTCGCAGCAATTTCTCATAAAGCCAAGAAACATGAGTTTTTATATTTATGTGGAAGACAGATCCACACAGATTGCACTTAGTGGCCTTGACACAGCCAAGAAATGTGCATTTGTTTGTGGTTTTGTTGGGAGAACCATAAGGCAGAGACTCTGCCTGGCCATGAACGAAGACAACTATGGAATCAACACCACAGTTTAAGTAGTTGATATGATGAAAATTGGGGTAAGGAAGGGTTGATAGGTGATGAGCTTGGTAGGTATGGCTGTGCTGGGTAATAGGATGGAGTAGTGAACTGGAATCATAGCTACGGTGGAGATGGTTGAGTTGAAGGGGGTTGGAATCCAGAGCAGATGCGCCAGAGTGGGTAGGTTGTGACCATGGTGGTTATGAAGGTGATGGTTAGGAGGATTAAACTGAGTAAGAACTAGGTTAAGAACCATAAACCAGGGCAGGAGCAGCTGCACCACAGTGCTATCTATTTGAGAGAAAACGACTCTCATATCTATTTTGCTATCCCAAATGTACTATACTTGAAGGAAGGCAGACAGTCCCAACTCTTGTTATTTTAGTTCTGAAAATTTTATATTATGGAAGAAAAAAAAAAGAATTCTTGTTTATGTAACATCAATAGTGTTTATATTTTATTTGGATAATTTTGATTCTTCTTCTCTTTGAAAGGACAGTGTAGCACGTATATTGGGACATTGTCAATGCTTTCGAAACATGGATATTATACATAAATTTGTGAAAAATAAAAAATTTATAAAGATACTTTTTTTAAATCAAGTAAAAATTAATTTTATAAATTAATTATAATAAAAATTAAAATTTTCACTCCAAAATGTTCTTGCAAAAAAATTGTCACTCGATCACTATCTTATTATATCTTTTTTTTATTATTTTAAAATCTCTCTCTAACAAAATATGGAAGTAGCATATCCATTGCTCTACAATTATGTTACAATCAAAAGTAAATTTCACCAACGTGCTTAGTTATATATTAATCTAAAAATTAGAAATAAATTTTTAAGTAGCGTAGACCAAATGTTTACATTAATCACAAATGCTTAAGGTGTGACAATAAAGTGTCCGTTGGTGCTAGTCATTTCAAGTTCTATAGAAGTTGGTAATGGTATGGTTGACCAATCTAAATATCAAACCAGTTTGATACATTCTAAGGTGATGGACATTATGAGTTTATGGGTTCAATCCCTTCATCTCTTTGACCTTCTAATTGTTAAAAAAAAAACATATAAGATGAAGATACGTGTAGCGGACCATGACATCGCCGCCTACTACATGATAATTTTTTTTAAAATTTACTTTTGCCCCCATATATCAATGGAGAGAGTGATATTTAAGGAAAAAACACAACCAGCAGTTATATTATTCACTGTTGCAGATCGTGACATCCCTAACATTTAATCTAATAACCTAATACATGTTAAGAAAATAATCTAACAAACTCCAAGTCAATAATATAAGGATTATACAACCTTCTAAATGAGCTAGTTAAACTTGCCAAGCTATTATATGAATGATTTATGTGTTTCTCCTCTTCTATATGGTGTGTCTTGTAGCAAATTTAGTTCCCAGGATTATGTAGCCATAAGAATTGAATTGAAAAAATTTGTAAGGAAACAAATTTTTTTAGCATTTATTTTCACATAAAGATTTGAACTTGACACCTTATTAAGAAAATTCAAATTGTTTGCCAATCCAATAATTGTTGATAAATTCAATACTTCCACAGTTATGATACCACACGTAAATATCAATAAATTAATGAAATTGCCAACTCTAACTAGCAAATTTATCGTCATAGTACTTTTTTTAAAAATAACATAAATATATATTTTTTAATATAGTCATAGATTGAAACCAATAATTTTTAATATTTTGAAGGAAAATTTTATCATTTAACTATTTAATCTTCAGCTAAACATTATTTTATTGTGTACAAATTAAAAATTAAAGAAAATTATAATAAACCAAGTTAGGTAAAGGATTCCTGAGAATATTATTATTGGCTTAAATGTGAGTGCTGAATTTGATACTGATCTATCCATGCCATCTGGTCTACTTGATAAAAGTAAATAGCATAAATATGCATATGAGATCACCAACCTTATAATCCATCACGTAAGAAATTAAAGAAAAGAAATCCAGCAGACCAAAAGATTCCAGCAAATGAAGAACCAAAAAAAAAAAAAAAGGACCAGATAGGAAACAGACAACCCAAAAGCAGCTTCTATTTCTAAATATAGTTTTCTTTGGTACCCATAAATAGGATCTGCTGCTGAATTGTATATTGGCAATAAGAAAAAGTTGAAGCACACACTGTGCACTAGACCTTCTAAAATCCAGCTTCTGTAGATGAATGTGCATCTCTTCCAATTGCCAATCCGGCCAACCTTCTATTAATAATTTAAAATGATGAATCCAAGATATCAAGTTTACAATATAAGGATACGAAATTACAAAATAAATAATGAAAAGTCCTTAATTTAGTCAATTTATTATTTAAAATTTTTATAGTGCAGTTAAGGTATTCTCTTTTTTTGTATTCCGCCTGTAAAGAATGTGCGATTTGAATGGTAAAAATTCTACCACATTGAGGCTTTATAACTAAAGTTCATGAGTTCTAATTCCAATTATGTCAAGTGGTACGTGTATTTAATTTGTATTTGTAAATTTGAAGTTTGTTTGTATGTTTGGAGCTGTGAGATTGAGTTTGTTTGGTGTAATCCACTGTAAGTCTGAAATGATTGTATTCCTTTGACGAAAAAAAAAAAATCAAGGTATTCTGCCTCTACATTGAATATGAAACCGATTTATATTTGTAATTTGTGACTAGTGTTGGTCTAATTGAATTTGACATGGTGAGAATTCTAATACAAAATTTTTTGCTGTGGAACATCATCAAATAAAAATTTAGTGAGACCTTACATCAATAAACCAAATTATGAAACGTACTCGTACAAAATTCAGTGAAATATCATACCACTGAGAGTCAACTTTTTGAATTTACTGTTTTAAATTTATTTATCATTTAATGTATAACTTTCTCGAAAATTAGTTCATACAAGAACTCAAAAATTAATTAGTTTATACAAGAATTGACATATTAGAATTAGATTTGGCTGTTCATTAATACAGAATTGCGTTCAAGAATTAAACTATAACTAGTATAACTAGCTAGTGTCATCTAAATTCAACTTGAGCAACAACAAGAGCATAAAACAAAATTCCAATTGACAAAATATTTACATTGAATGAATCAAGAAAAATAGGCTTACAATTAATTGTAGACGAGAAAAAAATAGTTACATAGAACATCAGAACATAAAACATAGGTGTTTCGTTTGTTATCAACCTGCTTTTGCGATTTTCCATCTTCTAGCATTCTTGGAAGCACTCACTGGAATACTTGCAAAACTTGTCCAATGCGTCAAGGTCAAGCTGTAGCTCATCCTTCTGATCTCTGGTGGCCAGGACTCGCAGAATTTGTTGTGGATTTTTCATCACCTTGATTCATAAGACTTGAACCAGAAATTATACTTCTGAATGACAAATGACACAAATTATACTTCTAAGAGTGACAAATGACACAAATTTAACTTAATACTTCTAAAGCTCAGCATTTACATATCTGTAAATTTTGACTATTAGCCACAAAAATTAAAGGTCAGTAATAGAGAGTGGGAAGGTAATATATTGGTTGGCTTTGAGTAAAGTGTTATGTGTTATGAAGGATATAAGCCTGAAGTATTGGAGTTTCGACACCACGTATGATTATTTGTTCGCTCAATCCAGGCCCAAAAATCCTGAAATTATTTTTTCCAATTCTTGATGAGAATACTGTCAGGTATTGTTCGAATCCGATCAAAAAGTTCCTTAGGTCAGACCCTGACCATCAAGGCAAGAAAGCTACAAAATGCTTCGCACGTTTTTTTGAATTTTGACCTTTGACTCATTTGATACCTGCCTTCTTTGTTAAGAAACTTCCCGTACATTAAAGTAGAATGTAGCAAGATTGCAAGCAGCTTATTTGATTTAATTTTTTAATTAATGGATTGATCAAATAATTTAAGTATTAACAATTCT